>CAXIWW010000304.1:5000-76397 GCA_964036315.1 Acanthosepion esculentum
TTACACGCACTATTTGTTTTTTATTTTGTTGACTGCACACTACAGTAAGGTCAGTCAGGCACCATCTGTGAGAAAAAGAGCAACATGATGCAATTCACTACACCAGAAATTTGGAAACAGCATGCTAGACAATTGGCATTTGCACTGGAAGCTCCAATACAAACATTTCAGAGTGTTTGGGTGTCAATCTGAGTCCAGTGCAGAGGATTTGGAAAGAGTTGGACGAGTCTAAAGATAAGACTGCTCAGAAAACACACACTGTTCTGATTTTGTTGGTGAGAGCCTTACACTGAGGCCTACATCAAGTACCTTGAGGAAGTAGTGCTGCCCTAGGTCAAGAAAGTGGATGCTGGAAGAATATGTTTGGCAACAGGACTCTGCACCATGCCACACAAGCAGGAGAACCCAGTAATGACTATCAGACAATTTCTGCAACTACATCATTCCTTACATCTGGCCACCTAACTCCCTAGACTGCAACCCCCTTGATTATTATGTGTGGGACACAGCTGAGCGAGAGATCAACAAAACTTGTATTGCCAAAGATGAACTGAAGGCAAGGATTATGGAAGCATTCACCAGCTTAAACAAGGAGACTGTTCAGTAGAGATGCAGGAGATTTCAAAGTTGTCTGGAGGCTGTGGTTGTAGCCAATGACAATTTTATTGAATAAATTTACACTTTAGTATTTCAAATAGATATTTTTGTGTAATTTTGTTAAATATATCTGTTAAAATGTAATGTTGGTGTTATTTTCATTTTTGCCCAATTTAGATGACAATTTACCCATCGCACTCTGTGTGTGTGTGTGTGTGTGTGTGTGTAACCAAAAATTAATAATGGCAATACTTCATCTATGAAAATAAAACAACTAAAATTTAAGATAATTATCTGTTTTTACCAAAGATTAGCATGTAAGTGAAATTCAAACTCGGCTCTTCAATTCCTCAATCCAAGCCACCATCCATTACTCCACTGTACCTCCGTGTGAAAAATAACTCCTTTCACCCACTTACTTCAAATTTGGAGGACTGAGGAAGAAAAAGAAATTTGTGAACCTATGAGAAATTTTTTGCCTTTCAAAGAAATTAGCCTGTGAGATGAGAAGTAGAAGAAAAGAAATTCACAAACCTATGAGAAATCTTTTTGATCCAATGAAAGCCTTGTCTTAACAGAAAGTAGCTGGTGAGCCAAGAAGAAGAAAAGAAAGTAGTGACCCTACATGAGATTCATTTTGATATAAAATGAGAAGAATTACATTAAGAAAAAGAGCATCTAAAGTCATATGAAAGGTTTTGTTTCAGTTCCTCATGACCAGCATTGAAGTACTCACCAATGTAAAATTGCTCACCAATTATATTATTGGCCTCTAACTAGCATGTGGCACTTCAAAGAATTTTCTCTCAACAATCCGAGAAAGTTATGTATTTCAAACTATGTTTCTTCATCATTTCAAACTATCTTTCTTCGTCTATTTTTGAATGTATGCAAACAATATATCCCTTTGAGAAGTAAAAAACTCTTACCTTTGTCTTAAACAATATTTTTGAATATTATTTTGTGTCAGATCATTTAATTTGTTGTATGAACATTTCCTCTTCATGACAATACATTAAAACTATGGACTTTAAGAATTCAGATTTATTTTCCTGAAATGAGCTACTGACAATACTTCAAGTGTGTAAATTCATGAATAAATTTCTTACCTTGCTAAAATTATCTGTGTGTTTCTTCATCATTACCATCCTTCATTAATTTCCTTGGTGTGGGTTCATTTTCATACCTAAGCCCCACACCACTATATATTAAAAAATACATTGTTTAACAAAAACGTTGTTGATCATCTGAACCTCTTGAGCAACAAACATTATGGGTTTCAGTCAGCCTGGTCCACTGCTGATATTCTAATGGCCATTACTCAAAGAATCAGTGAGGCACGAGGCAACAAATGTATCTTAAGGATGATCACATTAGATATTTCAAAGGCCTTTGACAAGGTGTGACATAAAAGTTTATTCTTTTTGGCTATAGAATTACTGGAAGAGTTTCTCCATTATAAAGTCCTTAACAGGTAGGTTCCTGAAGGTAGTTGTTAATAACCAGTCATCAGAGGCCCAATCAATCAAGGCAGGCTCGTTTCTCAGTCCAATTCTTTTTCTACTTAACAGAAATGATCTACCAAAGAGTATTCTCTGATCATTTGTGAATATCTGCACTGATAATAAAATGGTATATCAGTGCACCTCCAAAACTCTAAAGGACCAGAGACTGGCAGCTCATCTTTCCTCTGACCTAGTGGGGGTGGGGGAACCGGCTGGTTATATCCAATGCCTCGAAAGCCAAAGTAGTAATATTCCATCAACACCGAGTGAACCCAGACCATTCGCCAATTGCAATGAATCGATGTTCTCTCAGGGAGGCCCCCTACCTTGATCTTCTATTATGATTTAAACTCAATCCAGACCCCAAGTGGAACTCATACATATGATCCATCACTGAAGATGCTGGAAAAATGGTTGGTTCCCTGTACCACTCCAGTAAGTACCTCACTCCTCCTGCTAAGTCTCTACCTTTGCAAGAGCCAGATCAGGTCAAAAATGGAATATTGCTGCCATGCATGAGCAGGAGTTGCCCAGTCTTCACTTTCCAGTCCAAAAGTGTCTCCATGATAAATTATTTTCCACCCTATAACCCCTTTCTCACAGACGAAATGTCACAAGCCTCTTGTTGCTCTAATGCTATTGCCATGGAAAGTATTCCGACAAACTACATTCCTTAGTTCCACCAGTTCTAACCTTCACGGCTGAGACCCACCATGCCACGCCCTTTGTAGTGAACCATTCCCTTCATATTCCATTAGTGAGATGGAAGTTCCACTCAAGCAGCTTCTTCCCATGAACTGCTGCTTTGTGGAACCGACTCCAGAGAGGATGCTTTCTTGATCACTACAATCTTAACCTGTTCAAGCCTAGGGTAAATAGTTATCTTCCTACATATTCATATAAACTGTGCCTCTTACTCTGTAACCCACGACCTTGAGCAAGCACCCATGCCTTGTACATTGTGAACATCATTGTAAAAAAAAAACAAAAACAAAAAAAATGAAACGTCTACTCACATATTAACTCCACCAGACAATCATCTTGAATTTCTCTCAGATAAAATTTATCCAGTTTGAGAAAATGCTATAAACAAATAAATTGATGACTTTTTTATCATAGACTGTAAAATTCATCAATTTTAGAAATATCTCAAGGCTATTTCTAAAAAGTTCAGAAATAAATCCTTTTCTAACAAGCTTTAACTTTATCATTATTAAATAAAACATTGTCAACCTTTATTAACATTTGACTTAATATTTCTTTCATTTTAAATTTTCAATGTTATCTACATTAGCAATAATATTATCTTCAATTTTTTTATGTTTGACATTAAGCCTTGCTATGATTAATTTTTGATTAATATTTCTTTCATCTTAATTTCAATTGCCTTATTCATATTATTAGTATTAATAATCTTGTTTACTACTTTTTTTTTTTTTTTCAATAAGTGTAGATAGGTTCACCTATTGTCCGGTTCACACTCCTTCCTGGTCTTTTGAACAGTTTATCCTTTGTTTCTTGTTTAGGATTGGGTTTCCTGTTTCTTCTAACTAAAGTCTAATTCAACTCTATAGTCGGAACATTTCCACCTAAACTCTGAAATTATTTGCTATTTATTTTTTTTCCCATCAATATGAGTAAATATGTTCGCCTACTGACTGGTTCAGCCTCCATCCCAGGCTTTTGAACAAGAGTAGAGATTTATCTCCTGTTTCCTGTTCAGAATTGGATTTCTGAAAGTCTTCTGATTCTCTTTCCCTCCCAATAGCCCCTTTGTGTTTTTATTGCCTTGCTCCGCATGAATTGATGTGAGTGAGAGAGAGGAGTTAAAAATGACTTGTGTATGCTTTTAGGTACTTTATGACACAAGTACTATTTATGATTGTATGTAGGATTAAATTAACTTTTCAACATCCTCTTATAAGATGTCGGTAAGGCTAAGGAAGGTAAATGAAAACAAATACATTGCATCATAGAATTTTAAAGCAGTCCCAATGGCTCCAGTGAATATGCCTGCTGTAACTAAATGCAAGAATGTTATGTTAAACACATGAATGTTTGTTAATATTAACTTTGTCACTTTATTTAGTTGATTGACTCTCCCCCAAAAGTATGCAAAGCAAACAGCAATATATATATATAAAATGCTTTATTTGTTTGCCACTTAGGCAATTCAGATACTGAAAATATGAAACTTCATTAGATAAATGTATACAAGGCCAGTATTTTATGTAAGTGTGGAAACAGATTAAACCTATTTTCCAAAATGTGAAACATCACAATTTTCTTAATCCACTCTTGATCAATCTGAGAACTTTTTGTGTGCATTTATATATATATATATATATACACACACACACACACACACAGGTGTCTGAAACTTAAATAGTGGTTCGAATGTTTGTCTCTTTTGAGGTGTGATGCTGTGAAACATTCTTGCTCTGTCCTAATAACCTAGGCATTGAGCACTGTTTAGGTAGATGTTTGCTTTTTGGTTATTTTTTTTCTTTGTTTGCTTATGTCCTTTACTTGCATAGGCTTACTTGATTTTTGTTGTTAGTATATTTGTGTTTTGTTCTTTTTTATATTTGAGTTTTCTTGTGGCCACCTGGCAAGCTTTGTTTGAATTTTGTTTGTGCGTGTATATATATATATATATATATATATATATATATATATATATATATATATTCTCTTTATATATTATTTTTATAGATACAAATATTTAAGTAAATGCTCTGTTTATAATAAACAGCATTAACATTTACTGGCCTGAATGTCCAAGAAATTTCATAGAAAATATGTGTCCTCAGACAGGAATTAAACCGATATCCTACACGCAACCATCATATAATCTGACATGCTATACCATTTAGCTACAGAGGAAGTATCTGGTTAGCAAGGTCAAAATTACTGTTTTTAAACTAGAAATTTCCCATGATTTCTCCCGAATGTTCATATCTGCTCAAAGAGTATCTATAAACAGAAAATATATATATATATATATATATATATATATATATATATATATATATATATACACAGATTGATAGATATTAGCCAATAAGAAAATGTCCACTGTCACGTGTGCAACAAAAAAAACAAATAAAGAGAAGTAAAGGGAACAAGAAGAAGACCAATTAAGTTTTATAGTAAACAAAAGAAGAAGATTTTATTTCAATTATGGTTAGTGGCTAAAAAGGAAAACACATAATGGCATCATACCCAGATCTATCTTGACAAAGAGGCAGCCATCATGCATATGCAAGATTTATTACTTAAAAATACAGCAATTATGGTGCCATCATACATACACATATACCAGACTCTCTCGCCATTTTTGACATATGAGGCCACAACAAGTCAGTTTTTAGAAACTAACAAACTATTTGCACACAGGATTTGATTGTAATGGTGAAGCTTTTTGGAAGAGCAGAAGACAGATGAACTGGTGCAAATAGTGCACCACAAGTGCCACGTGTGCAAAATGAAACAAGATAAAGAGAAGTCAAGGAAACGACAAGAAGACCAACCAAAAAAAGATTTTTATTTTAGTGATTATAGTCAGTGATTAAAAATAAAAAACAAAGGCTTACCTGCAAGAAGTTAAAAATACTTCAAAGTGACTTCAGTCATGAATTGCTGGTTTCTCTTAGTATACACTTACATGTCCAGTCATTGAAAAGTAAAAAATGAACCGCTCTGAAGCATATTTTTACATCAACTGATTTTGCCAGCCAATTTGCTTAATTTTAGCACCAACCAACAAAAGCCTGGATGAAGATTCTAACTCTCAGGTCATCTGACCACATCAAATAGTTCTCCGAAGTCTTTGATCTAAATGACCCAGAACTCAGAGAAGTTTCATTTGTAAAAATAGATTCTCTTAACACAATGTCTTCAAACAACCCTCCCCAGGTTTTGAATTCAGAGTTGTCCTCCTTCTTGACCAGTTGCCACTCAAGGCTATAGGATCCAGTCTGTCCTGCTATTTATTTATAGCTGGGGGTTAGTAAAGATGGATTCATACCCTTCCCAAGGATATTTGCACATAAGTGATGTAATGAACTTGACTGGAATACTAACTCAGCTCTCAATTCTAACTCAGTATGAGCCTCAATCCACCATGCTTCCACACACACACACACACACAATATATATATATATATATATATATATGTGTGTGCTAAAAAATTAACAGTAAAAAGCTATTACCCACTAATTTAACTACTTGACCAGAGTCAACCATATGTGTGTGTAACAACTCTCATAATTAGCCAAGAATTAAAAACAAAAAATTGTTATCAACCCTGACAGGTGTTAATAAAATCATAAAATATCTTTGTGTCTATTTGTCTCTATCTGTATACTAATATATAGAAAGTCATGTCAATAACATGTAATAACTTATATTTTTTATATGCATTTAGGAATATAGGGTTTTAGACTATAGTTATTTTATTAATGGATGGTTACTGTTTCAATGATCTTTAGTTTTTTTGCAATTGAATTTATAGAGTATTTTAGTGTTGTTAGAGAGGAGCTGTGTAAGGTTATTACAGTTCTTGTGGTGCTCATTAATGTGTTGTCTTATTGCACACGGTTCAGATAAATGGCACGTAAGTCTGCATGAAAAAGTGGTTGTTGTGTAACCTATATATATTTATTAACATCATTAGTATACTGAAAAATGATTTACTAACATTCCTGTTAATGAAATAATTGATATTATTTTAGACAATATTTATCATCATTCTTCACCCCACATTTTAAAAAAATTTACATGTACAACAGTTCCATTTAAATGACCAGGTTAATATCTCCACCCAGACTGATGGTGTTGCTATGAGCAGCCATTTTGGTCTTTTATTCTCTAACCTTTACTTGGTTTATTTTGAAAACAAAATATTTAATCAAACCAACCTATTATTTATATAAGATAGACAATATTTTTATACAAACTAAACCTGTTAATGACTTTATAGAACTAGAACAATTTTGAAAAGCATTCTGTGTTAAATTTTACTTTTGAATGAAATAGTAATAAAAAAATTATTTTCTAGATATACTTATTGACTGTAAGGGTCATAATTTTATTACTTCCCCATATAAAAATTCACACAGTTGCAGAATCTCATTACTGTTTTTTTTGGGTTTTTTTTTAAATGAATTCACACCAAGCAAGGCAGTAAAGCCACAAGGGGTTACTGGGTGCGAAAGAATTGGTAAACAGAAACATTATTAAGAAGTGAGAACAATAGAAGAGTGATTGGGAAGACAGTAAATAGAAGTTGCTATTGCATTTAATTTTGAAGATTAAAGTTAACCGGAATGCATGGAGCTGGAAGGGTGTTTCACAAGTGAGGAGTGTGAGAAAGAAAGTGTTAGCATAGAATTTACAGTTACATCTAGCCAACTCAACCTCATTGCCAGTCTAGTACTGCTCTTATATTCATAAAGTCCAGGTACCATCACAAAGAGCTCATCCAAACAATTACCATAAAGTATTTATAGAAAAGACACAGAGACGCAACTTTATGGTGATGGAAAAGTGACTGAAGCTAAGACACCAGGTCAGGACCTATAATATTGCTGATTCTTTTCTGGATTTTATCAAGAATCTCTAAATATATTGCAGGAACACTGGATCACATGTGGCAACAATATTCTAAGCATGGATGAATGGTAGACTTATAGATATGTAAGATAGATTCTGAAGAGAAAAAAAATTGTCTAGCATAACACAGTGAACCAACTATTCACAAAGGTTTCCCTAATTATATTGTTGATTATCAAATCAGATTTCACTTAATTTTAATACAAACCAAAGTTTTCAAAGTACGATTAACAATGACATTAATATATTTTACAGAAATCGAATGCACCCAACTACAAAAAGGTAACTGACCAGCAATTGGGAATCTTCTTTGGCTAAATCATCAGTTGCTGAATGCATTTAAAATGAATTTCAAATTTGAAGATTTTGTTTCACTTTATGATTAGGGCTTCTAATATTTGGGGTCTTCTTTTTCAGTTAATATTATATAGTACATCTACATTGTTTTGAAGTAAAAACAGATAATTCATACGCACATCAAACCTGTTGATGAAAATACACATTAAGATTTATCATTTGTTAAAAATGTAAAACCAATAATCTAATTATCAAAGAAAATATTTCTCATCTTCTCAACTCTCTACACAAGACTAATGTTATTTCTGAATTTATTTGTTCAATCAGAGATTGTATATCTGTAAAGAATAAACTAAATATGTCTTATATAGGTTATACAGCAACCACTCTTTTCACACATGCCATTTGTCTGAGCAACGTGCAATTAAACGACACATTAACAAACACAAAAAGAATGATGACATTAGACTTCTCTTGACTAACAATACTCCATAAATTCAGTTGTAAAAAAAAAAGCCTATTGAAGCGATTTACATTCAACAAATGCAACCATCCATTAATATGAATTACTATAGTCTCCAAGCTGATATCCTTCAATGCATATAAAAAATATTACACATCAATACATGTTACTGGTACATGACTTTCTGCAGTCTAATATATATATATATATATGAAAATGATAAAAATATAGATTGAAGTTATGCTATATTTATGGGTAAAAGTGCTCAATTTCAGGGATAGAGCATATGTAAATAGAAAAGTGAACACTGAGATCAACACCGAGTGGTGACAGTCTGTTTTATGGTTGAACACAAACTTCAGGACACTTAGCTTTTGGCCTGAATATTGAATTTGAACATGAAAGATGGTGTTGACCTTAGTGTCCACTTTATATATATATATATATATATATATATATACACACACACACACACACACACACACAGAGGGTGTATCAAAAATACTTTTACAAACTTTTTGGGTGGGTTCCTGATACTAAAACAACATTAAATGTCCATATGCACCCGTCAGATCATTGACTGGCAGACCCTTTCAAATACTCCCACATGGTGTCGAATGGTTTTGCAGACCCCCCCATCACATGTTGATGAATTGTCTCTGCATTATTAATGTCTTCTGCATAAACCAATTGCCTTAGGTGGCCCACAAGTAAAAAAAAAACAAACCGGTCTTCCCCTACCTATTCATCTTTCATGGTAGATGTCAGCTAGTGCATCACAAACAATGTGACTAAAATGTGCTCGCGACACACCATGACTGAACCACATGCATCTTTGTATTAGCAGGGGTACATCTTCTAACAGGTCTGGAAGTCTGTTCAAAATAAAGTTCCTGAAGACAGCTCCTGTAAAACATGCTGGGAAAACATATGGACCTACCAGACAGTCGCCTACAATTCCAACCCAAACATTAATCATAAACTGATGCTGGTGTCTAGCCTGGGAGATTCTGATCTGCCCACAAATGTTGGTTGTGTAAATTTGTTACTTCATCTATTTCAAATGTTTCCTCATCCATAAACAAGACTGAAGAGACAAAAAAACGGATCAGCAGTTTGTGCCATAAACCATCGGCAAAAGTTTTCCCATAGTGAGTGATCAGAGGGCGAAAGACCCTGCACACATTGCAAATGATATGGATACAAGAACTGCTCTTGAAGTACCTTCCATGCAGTACTATGAGATGTATGACATGCTAGGGACACTTGATGTGTGCTGAAACTTGGATTGTCTCCAACGGACTGTAGAATGTGTTGTTCGTGGTCAGGCATACAAGCAAATGTCGGTCTTCCTCAATCTTTTGTTTGTGGTGCCACAGATCCTGTCTCGGCAACATGATAATAGACACCAACAAAGATTGGAAGACTCAGCTGCCTTCAGTCTGGAAACACAATCTGATACAGCTGTACAACCTCGCATCCATTACCATTTGCATGGACGTATGTAGAAATCATATCTGTCTGCTCACAATATCAATATACTGCCTGTAGAAGTCAAATATAGAAGTCAACGAATATTCTACACTATAATTTGTAAAACAAAACACTTCTCAGTTAACTCACTAATACACATGTTGAGTGTTGAAGACAGACTAGCCACAAATGTACAAAAATAACAAATGTAACCTAGACTACATGGCAACACAGCGCTATCTACCATAAACTTTCTTTAAACTTAATTCAAAAATGAAGGATTTACAGACATATGTTTATGTGGACTTTTGTCCTTGTTTTGCTGTGAGGAAACCGTCCCCCAAAGTTTGTAAAAGTATTTTTGATACACCCTGTATAAATGATAAAATATAGTTTTAAGGTATGTTATATTTATGGGTAAAACTGGTCAATATCAGGAATAGAGCGTATGTAAATATAAAAGTGGGCATTGAGATCAACACCGAGTGGTGACAGTCTGTTTCATATTTCAACATAATCTTCAGACCATCATGGTGCCAACTTCAGTGTTCACTATATATACACAAACATACATATATATATATATATATATATATATATATATATATAGTCATCCACAGAGAGACTATTTCACTGTATCACAGCTCATTAGTGTGACTAGACATCCGTTTGCTTCAAGCCTGGACCAAAACCCAACCGATTTGGCATTAGTCAGAGATTCTAACAGTGCCAGATAGAGAGAAAGGCTAATCTCTGCGTATTTATTTTTTTCATAAACTCGCCTGTGACCTAGAGGATTCCATCTGTTGGGAGAGTCTTGCATTTTTATATATATATATATATAAAATCTTCGTACAATTAAATAAGTTTCATCAGGTCATATATCATGGCCTAATGATTGCATTTAGCATGAAACAGACTGTCACCTCTGGGTGTTGACTTCAATGTCCACTTTTATATTTATATATTTATTGGGGGTAGGTTTTTCACTGATGCATGGTTTGATTAAAATGACAAACAATGACTGCTTTTTGATACTTTTTGGCTAATTTTTGAATGTATGTTCAGGTGCAATAAGTATAGATATTGCCTGAATGTTTGTGATCAAGAACTTTTACTCGTATTTCTGGTTATATAGATATGTCATCTTTCATATATTCAAATATTCTGCAAATTCAGTATTGACCTTTATGCATTATGATGATGTCAGAAGAAGTTGACCTTGAAACAGGATTCTTCAATAGCAAAATGTATTATCAAATGTTGAATACATTTAAAAACAACAATTTCAAATTTGAAGATTTTGTTTAGTTTTGGATTTTTTATCTCATGGTTAGAGTTTCTAATATCTTAAGCCATTTTTTACTGTTAATATTATATTGCACACATGTATTTTATAAGTATTTTTGTTATTCTAGAAGAGATGGTCAAGTAATATATTTTTTATTTATATTTACATGGATTGCACTATGATCAGTAAGGTGACAGGTTAGCCTATGGGATAGAGTAGTCTATCTAATGTATTAATTTAATGCTTGTGCATCATGTGGAATGTGAATGAAATCATTTTTGTTGCGTTGATTTATCTGAATTTCTGAGACCAAGTTATACACTGATTTTTTAAACCAGTGCCCATGTCACCATTTCTTGATTACAGTGTACCTTGCAGCCTTCTTCATACTTCATGATTTTTTTCATACTAGTTTCTTTGCTGTCTTTATCACTTCTATCTTGTAATATTATGTCTTGCTTAGACACTTGCCATGACGTCTGTTAGAAATTCTCCTGACTACTCATGTGGACTTCTACTGACTCACTTGGAGTTCTTTATCTATGGCATCTTACCTAGTTCATTTGTGTTACCAAGGGTGTGTTATTTACTCCACAACACAATGTTTAAACTACTTTACCCTCTAGCCTCCTTCATGTTGCTATTATTGGATACCAATTCTTTCAGACTAATTTCATCATCCTTGCTAGCTTCAAAAGCTGAATGGTAGACCAACAGAAACTTGGTGATAAAGAGGAAAATGTTTCAAAAGAAGTCTTTATTTATAATATTTATATTTGGACTATCTCATACTATCTCACCAAATTCATGAACCAGTGCTTTAATCCACTAGGCTATATTCCTGTAGGATAATTCATTGTAGCAAACTTGGAGCCTTAAACCTAACCTGTCTGCTGATTAGTGCTGCCTGTCATGTTTTTGCTGCTGCTTCTGCTGTTGAAGATCTGCTATCTACTGTCTTTTTTCTTTATTAGTGACCCCCATATTCTATCTATTTCTATGCTAGGCTACTAAGGAGATCCTTATAGTCTAGCATGTGCACTGATTCTTTCAAACATCTAGCTCTCCAGTGTTCTTCCTTATTCAGTAGTTTCACTTCATTCCCCTAGGTCTGATGGCTACCCCTTTCCCTCCATATCTGATCAGCCATCTCACTCCTCACTTCAGCTTTTCAATGTTCCTTCAGCTTTACTTTTAGGGGGCAGCTTGTTTCACCTTTATATTCTGTGCCACAACTACAAAGAAGCGAGTACACACAATTCTTGGTCATGTTCTCCTTTGTGTTAGGATTGACTCAGTAGAAATCTCTCCATAGAACAGAACTGCTTTTGGATATTGTCCTTAGAGGAAATGGGTGAGCAATAACTGAGTTGTACTAAAAATAAGAACTCAACAATATCCCTAGATATCCATGGACAGTGAAATGAGAAGAGGCTACAACAGAAGATTAAATAAAGGGTTTAGTTCAGAAGTACCTGTAGTTTACTCAGATCAATATGCACCTGATGAAGGCTGGAGGGCACAGAGGCTGAAATGATGTGATAAAAAAACAAAGATGAAGACAATAGTCTGAATATAAATAGTTTAAATAATGATAGCTCCTCATCATAGAAATTCAAACAGTAAAAAAACATTAAGAATTAATTTGGTTCTGTTTGGATGTATATGTGGTATTCTGTCTTGTTTGACTTATTTTAAAAATAGGCAATTTTCCCAAGATTTGAGGAATTAAAAATAAGCTCACTTCAGTCATGAGTAAGTGTGATTCAAATTGTCTCATTCAAGTGTTATTTATTGAGGATTTACATAACACCTAACAGATTTACAAGATTCTTTATATTCAATAAATGCAGACAAGACAGAATTCATTGACTCATTTTCAGCACTTTACCACTTAACATATCTAGCAGACATTTTGAGATAAGCATTAGTTGTAACTGCCAACTTTAAAGTAGGTGAGAAGCCAGCCTTTAACCTTGCAGAATTGGATTATGTTTTATTTAACAAAACAGAAGCAGTGAATTGGACATTGAAAGGTGCTGCAAAGTGATGCAAAAACTAATAAAATCAGTTAACAGGCAGATTTTATATTGTAGCTAAAAATTGGTAAATAGGGTAAATAATACCATAATGATCTAATTTCTATTTGTCCATTTGTTAATGCAACACAGCAAAAACTGTACATTGTAGAGAGATTTTCCTTAGGGCAATACTGTTAAAATTATTTAACTTGATGAATAATGCAATTTCCAGTCCAATTTGAAACTTAATGGTAATAATGGTGGTTTCTTTCTGAATTTCTGCAATGAGGAGTTATCTATCATCTTCTTCTTTGTTATCACAACATTTCAGCAGTTGTGCCCTCCAGCCATCATCAGGTGTATGTCAATCCAGGTAACCTAAAGGGAATTTTTAACTGAAACTTTTATTCAATCTGCCGGGAGAGACATGACAGCAAGGCTTCAATAGCAGCAATAGTAATAAAAGAGAAGCCTTGTTGAATGCAATCAAGCATGACAAGCTGTCTCAGCAGCAGGCAGATTAGGTTAAAGGCTACAAGTTTTACACTCAGGAATGTCCCGCGGGACAATCCTTAGTGTAGTCTATTGGATTAAAACATTAGTTTGTAAATATTTTGACATTAATTGCGAATTCAATCCCTAGACTGAGTATTGCAGACAGACTCGGGGTGAGCAACAATTGAGCAGTACTAAATTAGAACTAGATAAAATGTCACTAGACATGATCAACAGAGCAAGAACAATCTACCTCTGTAAATAAAATAAAGGGTTCAGTTTGAAATTCCCTGAAGTTTACCTGGATTGATGAAGGCCAGATGGCACAGCAGACAATGTAAATAGTGCTTACATATTTTACTATCGTATATTATTTTTTTATAAAATTAAACATCCTTTCATGAATTTAATTATTTTATTTCAAACTTTTTAATCTCTTTATCTGTTCATTTCATAACTAGTTTATAGTTTTTTAATTATGAACTGTATGTATGTATATACCAATGTAATTTAACATGAGACTCCTGCTGATTAGGGATTAGTCAGAGAACTAGTAAAGCTAACTAAATTTTAATGTAGTTTGACTAATTAAAGAATTCCCCTTACTTATTTGCATATAATTGTAATATGAATTCTATAAATACAAAGTAATTTGAAATAAGGCCTAACTTACCTCTTTTGGCAGCCTTTAAGCAGGTTATGAGTGAAAAAAATATTTTGTTTAGGTGAGGATTTTTCTCCAAGTGTTCAGAGATGTAATAGTCATTAGTATTTGTCTATATTTCTGAGATGAGGTATTATGTACAGTATTTACATTATTCGGACTATTGTCCTCATCTTTGTCGCCATATTTGTCACAACGAAACGTTGTGACAAATATGGCGACAAAGATGAGGACAATAGTCCGAATAATGTAAATACTGTCATTAGTATTTGTTTCATCTTATTTTTATTGCTTTTCACCTCTCAATTTGCTCTTCTGTAATTGTGTAGTGAGCAGCCTTGGTAAAAAATAAAGTTTTTGTGGCCTAATAGATAAGGAATGGTAACACAGACACCCAAGAATAAGGGATGCTACTTCAAATCTTTCTGTAAGTTAATTTCTCATTTATTACATAAAACTCCTAAAAATTTACATTTCTGTTTCTTGTCTATCATGACAGGCTTTTTATAAACTAAGTTTAGATGATACAGACCAGGGTTATTTGATTGATTTTGTCAACCTCTAATGCAGAAATCTAAATATTTTGAATGCAATTGTATACCTTTACCTACAGATAAAATGTATTGTTGGTCATTTTCCTTTAAATATTTATTGTTGGCAATTTTAGTATGAATAGGTATAGTTGGTTGGTTGGTTGCTCTTTAGTAGCAATCAAGATTTACGTGTTATTTAATGGCGAAATTTAAATATTTTGAACGTAATTTTATCCTTTCAACTACAGATATTTTGTACATAATTTTATACTTTCAGAGTAAAGGTCTGTTTTTTTTTTTTGATATATAGTTTGTAGAGCGTAAAATGTATTGTTGGTGATTTTACTATAAAAAAGTATTTTTAAATCTTTTTAACATTGCACTGATTGTCATTTTGTTATAAAGTTGTATTGCTGCTCATTTTATTATAAAAATATACCGTTGATTTTTGTTTGGGTGTTCACTAATTGTCCATAGCTGGGACCCTAACAGGTGCTATCACACCGAGTCAGTGTGGATCTGGGAACAACAGCACATAAGAGGTGGTTGCATGCTCCTCAAAACCTCCAATCGGGAGATTCGAGGCCTTGCTGCTGGATGTAGTTTATCATCATACCCAGGATGATACAGCACAGGGATAAATGAAGAAATGAAGGTAGAATGATGGGAGGTGTAAATAAACTGCCTGCCTTGAAAATCAGCATTTAAAACTCAGCTTTTACTTGAGTGATGACAACACCTTGCGAAAATAAGAATTATCAATCTATCTCAAAGTGTAGCAAAGATAATGGTAATATTAGCCATTTCCTTATTAGGAAACATTTGGCATTCATTGACTGAGCAGCCAGTACTATTGTCGATTGAAATTTAATTTATAAAATCTTAAAGGAATTTTTCAAGAAAATAGATGTCTTAAGTCCAATAGCTATTCTGGCTCTTTCCAGTATTGTGTAAAACATCAACATTTTATGTTATTGTCTATATGCTATCCATTGTAGCTGTTACCACTGTTGAAGGTCCTCAAGTGATGTGGTTTCTGTTATCTGGTATGGTAAGTATATTTTTTTAATTATTATAAAATTACTGATTATAAAACAAAATATAATTTATTATGTATTTATTCTGAAAAGTCAAAAAGGAATTTTTATATGTTTGTATTTTAGTGTTAGCAGCAGCACATGGTTACCAAGGCGGTAAAATCGCCGTGCTGCAAAAAAAAAAAAAAAAAAATGAGTAATCTATGTTATAAAAGAAGAGCTAATTCTATGTCCGTCATGCACTATATGTGTAGGACTTTGCATGCACATATGGAATGTATATCTGTATGTCTGTGTTGTACATGAGTGACTTACATGTGTCTGTGCTATTTAATACACTCACACAATTACATACAATTTGACTCAGTTCAAAATAAGATATTAGAATAGGAACCTAATTTTGTTAAAAAAATGTGCATACCCATGTATGATGAAAAAATGTCCTAAACTTAATAAAGGAATGTTTTATCACCAAAATCTGTGTTACTATTAAAAGGAAGGACCAAAGGATTTTTTTATTATTAAATTATATTTTTTAATCATTTTTAGAACCTTCAAAATTTTGTTTTCCTTTATTTAAGGATAACCATATATTAGTATGTAAAATTTTAGCGTCTGTGGCAAAAACACATTGATTTGGAAATTCTTGCAAAAAGCAGATAATTTAATCAAACTTTCAGAACTTATTCAAAAATGACTTAAATTATTTTTAAAATGTTTCTTTATTAGAAAATCTTGGTCATTTTTTTATGTTAGCCGCAACTTATTGAATTTTAAATTTATTTTTGTAGAGCTTAATGCTTACATTAGTTATAAGCACAAGTCCTTGGAGAATTTAAAACAACAATTTTTTTTTGTCAAACTGGACCCCCAGTTACAGAAAATATGCTCTGAAAAAATAATTAGGAAAGATTTTAATTGCTTTTATGAATACTATGGACACTAATGTCGAAAGAAAAAAATATTTTTTTCATGAAGAATGAATTTTTACAAGAATTTTAAAAAAATTAACTAGAATAATTGATAAAGTTTTAAATCTTTTAAAATGCTATATTAATTTGTAGTGGTTAAGTGATATTATTATCAAGTAAAAATCATATTTACTTATGTATGGAAAAGCTTACTACAATTCAGTGACCCACCCCCATTATTTAGGAAGGATTTTGAATTTTTTTTTGTGTGTGTGTGTGTAAATATGCCAATTTTTATAAATACGTACATCCCTTCACAACATTAATAGAAAATAAGAGCTGTAACTGTAGTAAAATTATAATTTATTGGTAACTTTCTCCCATCTCATCAACAAGCATCTTCATAAGTAACATAAAATTCAATAAAATATGACTTAGAACATTTTCTAATTTTTAAGATTACTGGAAAGTTAAAAAATTATATAAAAAAAAGATGTTCACATTGTATTTGTCAAGTAATTTCTACAGTCAAGTGTTCTTTACTTAAAAATGCCAAACGTTAAGCTATTGATAAATCTATCAACACCTCATAAAACATTCACCTCTGTGTTTTTTAAAAAATGCTTTTCTGTGATATTTTAAACTAAAAGTAATATTTGTTTTAAATCAGATTAATTAAACTTTAAATTAGATAATCTTCCTCAGATATAGTTTCAGAGAAATATTTTATTTTTAAAGATGTTTTAATAAAGAGAATTACATTGTGTCAACAGATTTTTCAATATAGCTAATTTTAGTGAGTTAATAATATCATTCCAATCAATTTAAATTTGGTTTGAAATACAGCAAAGTATTTTACTTATTGGAAATATTAAATTTAATATGTTAGCTTTGAAAGAAAACTAAAATAAAAGCTTCAAGAAAGATTTTTTTTATTTTTAAAATAGATTTTAAACCTGAGGTATCGCTTTTTTTTATTTTGATATATATTATCATAATACATCCATCTCCCACTAAATCTGGAAAACCGCTGGGCTGAGTAATAAAATTCATAACACTGGACATAAGAAAATAATGTTAATTTTTATACCATAAAAAAATAGATAATTGTAAGATTTTATACAAACCTTTCGGGAATTATTCTGTAATAAATAGAATTTTAGCTTGGGTAGCAATTGGTCTAGTAGACGGACAACTCTGAATTCAAAACCTCCAACTATAGGTTAAATAGCCTCACCAACCTGCAATTGGCCAAGCATGGTGAATATGGCTACATCCCTGCATTGTCAATCAGGGAGGGGTTCTTCCAACAAGAAGAGTGAGAAGGGCCCTGGAGTTGGATATATAATTATTTTTAATGTTTTTCAAATTTTGTAGAAATATTTTCAGGTCTGCCACTGAATTGAAATAAATACATAAGAACATATACATACAATCCCAAGTTGGAGTTCACTCCTGCCGGACCAGGAGAGCTATTGCCTGGAGGGATAGACCCATGGGGCTTCTTGACTCTTGCTCGAGTAATTATACTCAACAGTCAAGCCCCATGGGTCTATCCCTGCAGGCAATACCTCTCCTTGGCGGGGTGGAGGTCATTATCTGGTGCCTGAGGCGTCCCCATAAGGAGAAGTGCTGAATAGGCCTGAGCAATTTTTCTACGGTTTTGCTGAAAGCCGACATTAAACTTCGACCTTGTGTCACATTCTGTTGTGACCTGAGCGCGCATAGAAGCTGAATGAAATTGAAATGGACATCTGTGTTGTGAGTAGTAACTTCCCTTTAACAACAAGAGGAAAAGAGTAGCCGAAATATACGGCCCTTTGAAGTCATTTTATGACTGTAGTGTAAACTGAATATATTTTCTCGTAAATTTATATTTTAAAAGAGCAAACAATTTAGATTTGAAATTTGATCATCTTGCCATCAGCAAAATGATAAGTACTAAGTTACTAAACTATCAATAAGTAAATAAAGAAAATAGCACACCTTCACACAGTCCTCCAGAATAAATGGTTATCCAATTAACCCATTTTCAGGAGTTTCATCAAAAACGAAAGTTACAGGTGGAATCTTAATAGCAGTGGGTGGGATCAAAGCTCTCAGTCTTGCGTAACGTGGGTGGAGCCACCGGAGCGGGAGCACTGAGAGCAAAATTCTTAGAGGCGGGTGCGAGTTGGAAAAAAGAAGTTGGAATCAAAGAGACACGACACTGAAATTTCAACTTCGTCTGACTCAGAAAAGTAGCCGAAGAGTTAATTAACCGCTGGCTCTTAAAATAAAAGACCAATTTTTTTCATACTCACATGTTTTAACCTTGAAAGTACCAGAAATAAAAATGTTTATATAATTTATGAAACATGCTGTGACCTCATATCGGAAAGACAAGTCACGACATCCTAATCGCAAAACATTGAGCACTGAGAAGTGTCAACCAATTGGTTAACAAGAGAGGTAAATACTGTCCAGTCTTGCAAATAAAATCAACCTCGATTTATAATAATATAGATTGAAAGGAAAACGGGCGAAGAAGAGAAGGTAAAGTATGGCGACAATCCGATCGCTAAATTAATAAATAAATTAAATACCATCTCCAATTAATGTTCCTGCCAATTTAGATTCCTCAACATGAAGTTAAAACAGGTTGTCAGTATATGTCGAAAAAGGAGTTTGGACGATTGGTGAATTTTGTTTTTCTGGTGATTTTAAATAAATTTGTATATTCTAACATTTTACTTACCTGTCGTCAGTATTTTTGCAAAATACAATGTAGGTACCGCCACAAAAATTGCGATACATAAGGTTTTTAAATTAATTTTAAAAAATGAAAAAGCTTTCTTGAAGTTTTCATTTTAGCTTTAATTGAAAACTAAGAGGATTAAAATTACTATTTCCAGTAAAGAAAAATACTCTGATGTATTTCAAACCGAAATTATATTGATTGGAATCAATTTTCTTTTCTATTTTTTTTTTAGTAACATCGTCAAAGTCGTCCATTTTTTTAGGCATTTTAAATACAAGTTAGTTCTCGGTTTTAAAAATCTTGCATAAAATATACTTTTCTGAAACTTTATTTGATATATAGATTCTATATATGTTTGTGCGGG
The DNA here is from genome assembly GCA_964036315.1 of Acanthosepion esculentum. Lineage (NCBI taxonomy): Eukaryota > Metazoa > Mollusca > Cephalopoda > Sepiida > Sepiidae > Acanthosepion > Acanthosepion esculentum. The sequence goes on from CAXIWW010000304.1 coordinate 25,009, forward strand.
GGGGGGGGATAAAGGAAGATAGTGCTAACGGGTTTGGGTGAGCAATAATTGCTTTGCTCCAGACGCTGGAAAATCAAGTTACGCTCCTGGTAGTAATGTGCCAGAAACATTTCATTTACTTCAGCTGACGAGGTATCCGATAAGAATTTTTTTGTCTGGAGTAAAAATCAGATTGTGATTCAAGAAAATTTATAGATGATAAAAGAACACCATAAAAAAACAACAAATGTTCTGGCTTAGCTGACCAGGTATTTTTGCCAATTAACACAGATAATATAAACTAAGTTCCAAGTGGTTAAAAAGTTTATCTAAATATTTATGAACAAAAACAAAAAAGATTTTTGTTGACTCATTAAGAGTTAAGATTAAGAAGAATAACTTAAGTACTAAAAGTTCGATTTTTTATGTTAGTATTTGAAGCGAAGTTGGTACAATTAAAAAAAACATTACAAACAAAACTTACAATGAACAAAGAAATACACACGTCCGTCTCTGCTAGACTATCCAACCAAAATTTCCACTGAACAATAATTCAGAAAAGACCCTCAGCTGTTATCTACTAAGGGCGACTATCTTGACATGAATTATCACCAGTTAACACCAGGTGGCGCTGTGCATCCCTCCTTCAATTCCTCTCTAAACAGGGAGTGCAGCTTGACCAACATACATTTCTGATCTGACTGACCTGGCATAGGAGTTAAAACCATTGACAATGAGGGTTTACTGAAGCATGGTTATTGCCTCCTGTGCTGTAAGTGAAGCTATGTTTCTCCTTATTTTAGTTGGGAGAATTTTCTCAGCCTCGGAGATTCTACCTTGTGGCAGTACCTTCCTCATTGCACTAAAGAGGTTGGGTTGGTGTAATACTGGTGACAGTGGTCATTGGGGCTGGGCAAAAACCGAATTTTTGGTCCTAGGTCCATATGCATAAGTAGGCATATGGTGTTCTCTACATTAAAATGACTTTGCGTCACATCCAGCTTTGGTGGGAAGGCCGGGTAAATATACCTGATCCCAGCAATGACATAACAACAGCCTTTTCTCTCTAGTGCTTCTTCATCAGATGGGAAGCTTGGCATAAAGAGCATCTTCCACCTCAGTATCTGTATATATTTCTGAGATGAGGTATTATGTACACTATTTACATTATTCGGACTATTGTCGTCATCTTTGTTGCCATGTTTATCACAATGTTTCGACCGTTGTATGCTCCGGCCTTCTTCAGGTGGTTGGAATGTCGAACTGAACCCTTTATTTCGCTCACTGGGGTAGACTGTTCTAGTTCCACATGCCATGTGTAATGGATGTCAGTTATCTCCTGTTAATTACCCCCTCAAAGTTCTCTACTGCCTTAACCAGGTATTGAACTCACATTCTTTGGGTCCTGTCACTGGATCTAACTAATGCCTTTATCCACTGTGCCATGTATTCCGTGAGTGAAATAAAGGGTTCAGTTTGACGTTCCAACCACCTAAAGAAGGACAAAGGGTACAATGGCCAAAACGTTGTGATAAACATTGCGATAAAGATGAGGACAATAGTCTGAATAATGTAAATAGTGTATCTTCCACCTCACCAAGACCAACTGTATCATTTACGTTGAGAGCTTCACAAAATGCTATAAACTCCAAATGGTTGGCTTCCTCTTCACTCGTATATCATCAGTTTACACCAGCAACATCCTTCAAATGGACAAGTCTTCTGGCAGACCTTATGATCAATGTTGCTGTATGTTGACTAAATCCTAATCTTGTTAGACAATATCTCTATCTTTTAAACATAAATGACTATGACTCATAAACAAATTTACAGTCATGATTTCCTGAGGTCGATGAGTTTTATGGCTATATCATGTTAAAGCACCAGTTTTCTTATGATCACCAAAATTAAGCAACGCCTTGCCTGGTCATTACCTAGATGGATGCCCACTTGGGAATATCAGGTGCTGTAATCTTGGATGTGTGGGTGGTGTAATGGATAATGGTTCAGAAATGGAGTTGAGTTCAAATTCAAGTTGGGTTTATTATATTCACAAATATCGTTAGGAAAGGTATGAATCCACATCTTCTCAAGCCCCCTGACTATGGGTTAATTAATAGAACTTGTATCAATAAATCATTATTATCTCCAAAAGATTCTTACAATCTAAAAATATTTTCTGGCTTTAAATAACCTGTAAAAGGTTGGTAAATCATAAAAACAAATCAGTCCTGAAGTTGATGATGAATACGTTTTTATCTTGCTACTGCCATTTCATCAGCTAGTTTACATAGATGCCCGCATTGGCCATAAATATGCTGATATATCTATTCAAGTCTCTATTGCTGATTACAGGGCACATCTTTGCTTTCTCTTGCTTGACACCTATTGAATAGAGTCTTTGAGAGATTCAAATTTCTCCTCTGAATAAGGAGCAATCCTGGTCAATTCACATTCGAGTCTTATATACATATTTTTCTTTAACCTATATTGGCATTGTGTTTGACAAAACTGTGTGAGTACTGTCCTTCATATGCAATGGTCAAATGTTGGAATGCTGAGTGTCAGAGGAGAAGAAGAAAATGTTTGTAGTCAAACCACATTCAGGACAGCCTGAAAGGAAGGAATCTTTTGTGGTTATGTGTGGTATATTTTTCAGGATAATTATTTTATCAGAACCTCAGGAATAAAAGAACTGGATCCAAGAGTATCTGCAAATATAATAATTACTTTTATTTAGAGTGATGAGTGAGTCCTCTGATATTTGGTATCACAAAAATGTTTGTTTATAAGGTGGATATTGGTAGCAGTCTGGAGAAATGTCTGTTTTGGATCCAGAGTGGTAATTTTAAAGTCAGATTATGATAAGGGTAGTAGTAATATTAGAAACAGGTCAGTATCAATCTACTGTGTTTTTCTCAGCCCTCAGCAGGGCAGAAATATGAATAGCAGATGACGTCTTAACTATTTCTATTTAACTATTTTGACCAGTTTCTCTACGGTAGCATTCTTTTCTTCCGTCTCTTTCACCATCTCGTCTGCTTCTAGCTCAGAGGTGTCAGCTTATAAGCTTTGATCAGTCTCCAAGACTCTGTCATGGACATTGGTTTTGGCTAACATCAAAAGTCTCTTTGTGTCAATTTTTTTGATTGGCCAAAATTATTTTATTTTCTAGCATTACTTTCTTTTTCATTTTATTTTTATAACAGAAGTGATGCATGAAGCCTCCCTAGTATTTTTCAGTCACAAATAAGTAGGCTCTGATCCTGCAAACTCCTGGCATTTTGGAGCTGGGTTCAGCCTTATCTTCTTCTTCCTCTTTTTATTTGAGAGCTGCCTTCTTATTAGTTGAGAGAAGTATAAAAAGAGAATTTCAGAGAGAGAGAGAGAAAGAGATAAGGGTTTTAAATGAAAGAGCAAATGCTTTATTTTAATTTGAATTCTTTTTATTTTTATTTATATATTGTATTTTTATATTTTATTTTTTTATCAGGACTCACTGCACTTTATTTTAAAAATGAATAAAAGTCCTCATTGAAAAATAAAATTAAAAACGTATTTGTTTCCAGACCAGAAAAGGCCACATCCAAACTTTTGCTGTGTGACCAAGGACAGCGAACTAGCAGCTCTGAACTGATGTGAAGATGATTATCAGGGGATCTCTTCAGCAGCTTTGGACTAGTGTGTCATATGTGACAAGAAGATAAGTAAAAAACTGCCATTCAAAGCCGAGCTCTTTAGTGAAAATTATCCAATGTTGGAAAGATGATGTGAGCAAAAAATATGGTTGACAAAAAAATTAAAAAACTTCTCCTTTTGTGCTTAATACACAGAAGTAGCCTAATCTGTGTGGGGGAGGGAGAATTCAATGACAATCTTTATCTTTCATAATTTTCTCGTGAAGCATGATCCAACTGGTCTCACTGTTGTTTAACTTTGTATAAAATGCATAAAAGCCACTAAAACACAAGGAGTTATTAAGAGTGAAGTAAACTGAGAAAACATGGCTGAAGAGAAAAAACAATAAAAAGAACAGGATTCAATGAGAAAGAAGATGATGATTGACATTGCATCTAAATTTCTGAATATCACCATTGAAAGGAAAGCAAGAAGCAAGAATAGAGTTCCACATGTGAGAAGTGCGAGAGAAGAAACCATTGGGATAGAACTTGCAGTTATACATCTATCTGCCAATCACATACTATGCTTAAATTCATGAAGTCAAGGCACCAGAGAGAAGAGATCATCAGGACAATTACCATGAAAATATACCATGAAAATATTTACAGAAAAGGCATAGTTGATTATAGCCACTATTACTTTGCTAAAAAGAAGTAAAAGTCTAACAGGATGATAATTTGAATGATCAGAAGGTTCACCAAAGTTCTTAAAGACAGGAACTACAGAAGAGGATTTCCAACATGGTGGAAAGCAAGAAGCAGCAAGGTATTTGACTGGGGAGAACAGGAGCCTGTTCAGGAATACATCTCACCCTCAGCTATGAGTTAAATCAAAGGACAGACTGGATTTTTATTTTCAATCTGTCAGATTTAATTATTTTTATTTTTCCATTTTGTTTTGGAATTCATTCAAACTCAAGGAAACAAATCATAACCAGACAATGATTCTTGAAAGAGCTTTCTCTTTTATTACCAATTTCCTCAACTAGCATTTCTTTCAACTTTGCATTGAAACTTGCAGGCTGTTAATAAACCACCTCTCTCTGTCTCTCTCAATATATATATATATATATATATATATATATATATATATATATATATATATATATATTCCTCTCTGTTACATGTCTCTTTAGTACGTAATGCAATCATAGCTGTCTACAATTTCCTGTGTTGCACTGCCTTCATTATACTTTCTACTTTACAATCCCTCTTTGCCTTTGTGGTACCTTTACTTCTATCTTTGCTTTTCTTGACTGTGAGTATTAAAGTCTCCAAGCCATCTTTCTACATTATGTCTCCCTGAAATTTCAGCTTTCTCTGTGAGCAAAAATTTCTTTGTATTTCCTGTTCTGTTTCTGCTTTCTTTTTTTTTTTTAAATATACTTGTTTCTCCCATTCTGTGATGTTTGTGGATGCCCGAGCCCAACTCCTTAAGTGTATGCCGCTAAGATTCAAGTAGGCGGGTGGGGGCCTATAGGGTCTAGTACTGAGAAATGTGAGAAAGGAAGACATTTTAAATATGTAAAACCAGATGAAACATGAAATAAACATTTTATTCAAATGAAATATAAACTAAATCTTTATTTCATTCTTTGATTGGATTCCCTCTGGATATGGATACCTGGGGTCATCACACCCTCCCTCTGTCCCTGCTTCTGCACGCTACTGCTCCCATTATCTATCCATATAATTCTTAATATTCATTGGTAGAACCACATCTCTAGCACTTCAGGTCTTTTCTTAATCTGTGGGGTAAATGTTCATCATTTACTGCTACATAGAATATTGTACATTACATAGCAGTACAACACATTTTTTGTTTGCTTCTAAGGACATTTTTATGATCCCCTAACACTTTGCTTAGTTTCTGAAAGGCATCTTTTGCTGTTCCCACACACCTTAAACTTTCTGTGTTATACTTTCCGTCATCTTGTTGCTAGACTAGCCAGATAGTTAAATTTCTGCACTTGTTTTTTTATGTAGCAAGAAACAAAAAGTTATCTCCCCTTGGCCAAACAAAAACAACAATGAAAATTATAAATATTCATGAGAATTAAAAACAGTCACATACCCTGACAAGACATTGGTCGTCAGGAAAGTGAATCTTTCTCTTTTTGCTCCATGAAGTTATAGAAACAGGATGCACCCATGGCGGGCTCATGACAAACTAAACATATAAATACAAAAATTTATATTGTTTTTGGTACATAGGCATTTGCAAGTAGTTATATGTAAACCTTGTATTAAAAATTTTGAATATAAAATATATATATACAAGTGTTTTTATACAAAGACTTGTGTTTTGCATGAACTTTTCATATATTTATATTGTCATATATTTCATACACTTTAAATGAGGCCATGCTACATATCCCTGCACAACATTTACTTCACAGATGCAAAACTCGGCCTTTGGGCTGTCTCCATGTATTTCTGTTTTATTACACAGAATGGTTTCTTTGTTTCATTAACTACTTTATTTAATCTCTGAAGTGGTATCGATATTCTACTATGGCGGTACCATGTACCATGAAATCTTTTCATCAAGACAACATAGAACAAAAGCAAATATATGGCAGATTGAAATTTTATGCAATATTTATTCCATAAAAAATAAGAAAAAATAAATACACTAGATTGGTAACTATGCCTCACAGTTTTACTGTTGAATGAGTTAGATGCAATGGCCACTTCTGTTCTAACAATTTGTTTTTTCACCTCTGGAACTCCCTTCCTATTTCTTGCTTCCATGACACTGAAGTATTGAGGGATAATGATGAGAAAAAAATGTGTTATATTTAACGAAACAGGATAAAGAAATTATTTACAAATTTACACATTTGAAGTTGTCAGTGGCTTGTTTCAGGAAAAGGAATCAAATGTTTAAAGTCTGTAGTTTCAATGAATTGTGAAAAAGAGAGAATGTTCTTATTAAACCATCAGACATAAAGTAATATTCCAAAATGTTTAAAACAAATTGAGAGAGTTCGTTTTTCACATAAAAGTTATACAGTTGTATTCAACATGAATGAACAGGTATATTTTAAGGTTCTTAGCTTTGGAGTTGAATAGAGTTCTTTGAAATTGCCCTGCTCTCATTAGAGGCATATAATTTGACACCAGTGTTATTCAGACATGTGGATCACTGGCTTTCTGCCTCCTGCTTCTTTCTGCTTTTTTTTCTCTCTCTCTCTCTCTGCTTTGATTCAACTTTATTTATATCTGTTATATAGGAATAAAGTGTCACTGTTGACACTTGATTTTGAACAGACTGCCAGTGAGCAAACACAGGCAATCCCATTATTGAATTAAGTAGACCACGTGACCATAGAGGAAACGCATAAGTAGAAAGTATCTTGATGACTAACAATTGTTATTTCTACTCTATCCTCTTTTACTATTTGGATCGTTATTTCTAATCTACTCTCTATTACTATATGGACCACTATTCTCTACTCTATTCACTATACTATTTCACTATATTGATCACCATACAGATTACTGTTCAAGTGAGTATTATCAAGCAAGTACTATTAGTGCGAGTGTTATTCAAAGGTGTCTGACACCAGCATTGTTCGATGGCGTACTATAGTTGTATCTGTGATTACAAAGTCTCTACTATGTTGGCATCACAAAAGGGTCAAATGAGTGTTCGTTGACATCACAAAAATATCAAAATGCGATTTCACATCAGCTCGTTACTTTTTCCTCAGTTTATAAGCTGCTCCCTTTTCAATTGGTCAAAATAAATTTTCACATAAGCTCGTTAAACTTTCCCTTGGTCTTTTCTTCAGCCTGGAGCTAATCTTTTTTTCTATTGTTCAAAATAAATTTTTGCATAGGCTCACGAATTTGAAAACAGTAGAGAAAAGAGAGTTATTTTTATTTTGTATTCATCACAACACTTGCAATCTTCAAAAATTCAAATGCAATGTCAATCGTCATCTTCTGTCTGCATGAACCCTGTTCCTTTACTGTCTTTTCCTCACTTCTCCTAACTAAAGTCTTCTTGTACTCTTTCATTCCTTGCAACCACCTGCGTCTTAGTGACATTATTACCTTTCATTGGAGTGAAATGATTAAAAATAAATGAATAAAAACAAAAATAAAAGTCTGCTTTTGGAAAATGTACACTTTTTGCTAACAAAAGAGCCTGATTCCAAATGTCCACATTTTTTAGAACGAAGAATTGTCCTATTGACTGATCAACTGGAAAGAAACGCTTTCCTGGTGTTATGTTAGTATGTGGTCTACCAGGTCATTTACAGTTTAGTGTGGAGTCAGTCTGCATTTTTACACTTCAGTATGCAGACTATTTCCACTACAAGAGCTTTATACTGTAGGATGATAAAAACAAATTGAATAATTTTGAATAATGATTTATCATTATTAATGACATATGCTCAATTATACAAAACATAATCATCAGAATCATCATAAAAGAAATGGCTAAATAGTACATTAATGGTAATCATTATGGTGGAATTCATTGGTGCTACAGGGTTAGTGTTGGGGCTGGATACTCAGGTTAAAAGAGTAAAAATAAGGGAAGCAAATTGAAAATTAGACTGCACAATAAAGGTCATTTTATAGTGGAGACTACGAAAACTATGGCAGACCACTCGCTAAAGTAGTACCACTTTTCCCTTAAAGTCTTTGGCTCAAGGCAAAGGAAAGTGAATTTATTCGCACACTCACTCAAATGGAAAGTCAAGTCTGAAGTAGGATCTCACAGGTACATAAAGTAGAGATAAAGCCCCCCTCAGCACTTCGCCTTTTGTCGATGCTTCAAGCACCAGCTGATATCCCTAGCCCCTTTTTTGAGGGAGAGATAGCTTCTTGAAGGCTGAATACATTAATTATTTCTTTTAGAAAACATGGCTTTTTAAAGGTGCCTGCCAGCTTTTACTGCTACATATATCCATTACAGCCAATCGGCTACGTGTTGCCACTATTGTTGTGGTATTGAATATTACTGCCATTTCTGGTCTGGTGCTCCAGTTATATACCAGGAGATTCTTGACAAAAATCACAGAAGAGTCTGTAATGTTATCAGTCCTGACCTGGCATTTGAATTCAGTCACTTTCACATCACCATGACATGGCTTCCCTGTGTTTTTTCTATAAATACTTTCATGGTAACTGTTCTAATGAGCTCTCCTCCTTGGCATTTAGATTTTAGAATTGTTGTTTTATTCCCCCCCCCCCCCAGACAATGAATTGTAAATATGTGGACTAGTTAGTACTTTTATAGAGACAATAGGTATTATGGTGGATGTAGTAAGAACGGTACGTATGAATGTGTTGTTTTGGTGTAAGGAATATTGTTCATACAATTGGGTCAGTGTTTGTGGCTAGCTAAGTTATAGTTAAGACAGAAAAAGACCGTCCTTTCCCCAATCCCCCTTTGGCCTTGTGCCACATTTCTGTGTATTACAGAATAAATATCGCTCTCCTCCTTGGCATTTCCACAACGTATTTCTAGATTGGCAACTAGGTCTCATCGTTTTACTGTTGAATTAACTAGAGTTAATTAACCTTAAGTTCTAATCTAACAGTTTCTTTTCTTGCACCTCTTGTCTGTGGAACTCTTTTCCGATTTCTTGCTTCTCTGCCACCTCCAATCTTCAAATCTTTTGTTGGTTCAGGTCCTTCCACAACAATCATGGACTCTTCTTCAATATCAGTTAGGGGTCTCAATGCACTCGGATCGGACCTACCTTGGTAAAGTGCACTAACTGGAATCCCTCCTTCACTCATGCACTCCCGTGCCAGTTTATTCTGCCCGGTCGACAACACTGCATGCCTCTTCAACCACCACCAAACTAACAAGGCCACGACTATCATTAGTATAATTCCCACAACAGTCGGCCAGGTTATTATTGCAACCAAATTCTCTTTCCAGCCCGAATTCAGTGTACATATCTGGCATCTTTTCTAGCGACATCTTAGGAATCTCCCTTATAATGGGTTCCCACAATCCCATCCATCCACTGGCATTAGTTCCTACCATCTCTAACAAAGCCTTATTCTCTTCAAACTTCTCTTCTGCTTGGTAGTGGGGGGGTAAAGAGATAGATGGACCATGAACTCCACAACCAATGGGTAGCTCTACAAAAAACAAAGGGGGAGTAACTCTTATCGTAGTGGAGGGCTTCCCTTCACACACCTTAGATAATTTGATCTCTCCATGTCTGCAATAATTTGTCTTATTCAATCATTCTCATTGTTTTTAGTGGGTGGTTACATCTTAGAGCGATGCCTCAAGCACCAACCCACACCACCACCAGCACCGTGCATGCATGGGGCCTGTCCACACAGTTCACCAGCACTGATGATAAATGCACAGTTAGTCCCAGACCGTCACTCGTTGACCATAGCCACTGTACTGGTTTCACTTAATCCTTGGGCTCGGGCTGCACCGTTCCCCTCAATCGCCGTTTTAGTGGTAATTCCTCATTAACACTAGGTACTTTTTCAGCCCGCAATTTACTCTGCAATTGAGCTAACGGAATTTCATCGTCTTCCTCCCATTCACTCAGTTCTTCCTCTTCCCTAAAGTTAGTCTCAATCCCTGCTTCCTCAGAATGTCCTGCTGGGGTCCGACTTACCTCCCTCAGCCTTAGAAGGGTAGTTGGGCTAATTTCAATCTCCTCACTCCCTTCACTTTCACTCTCAGTTTCTAACCCTTCAGGTTCTACCAACGTAGTTTTCCTCAGCCTTTTCTGTTGAGTTTTTGTTTCAGCTCCTTTCCACTCTCCTATTTCATCTAACTTTATATCATTCGCATGCACTCTCTTTACCTATCCAGTCAATTGGTCCCAGATCACAAAGGAAACCAGACCCATCTGCTACATGATCCTATAGTATGGACTCCATCTCTGGTCCTATTTACCTTCACTCATGTGTATTTTATAATACACTGGATCACCTATCTGGAAGGAAACTTCTCTATTTTATTTACCCTATCATTTCGCCTTTTCTGGGCTCTCTGAATCCTCCTCCTCACCTGCGTAAAAATTTTATGCTGTTGTTCTAAAACTATTTGGTGATGATCCTCTCCTAAATACTTCCTCCTAGGTCGTAACAGATTGTCTATAGGTAAGACTACATCCCTGCCATATATCAAGTAATAAGGGGAAAATTTTGTCATCTCGTTCATCAAGAATCTCACAGCTGCTAACGCTTGGGTTACGAATAAATCCCAATTTTCCCTATTATCCTCTGTTAGTTTAGCCAACACATCAGTGAGGGTCTTATGAAATCTCTCTACCTTAGCATTACTTTGGGGGTGATATGGAGAGGTGGTTATGTACTGTATGTTTAATTCTCCCAACGTCTCTCATAATCTGATTCACATTCTCCGATCCATTATCAGTAACCAACTGTTCGAGAGCTCCCATACCCAGGGAATATTTCGTTCAGTATTATATCTGATGCGGTTCATGCCTTCTTATCCGGTATGGCAAATGCCTCAGGCCAATTCGTCAGTGAGTCCACAAAGCTCACTATGTAAACATTACCTCAGTGTGTTTCTCCATAGGGCCCAGAAATATCCATGCTTACTTTCTAAAATGGATAATTCGGAACATCCATTTCTAATACTGGGTCAACCCTACTCCTTTGACTCTGTACTTGGCATGTTACACATTTTTTTACATGGTTTACAACATCATTAAACAAATTAGGCCAGTAGTAATTTCTCATTATTAATCCATACGTCTTATCAATTCCCAGGTGTACTAAACTCCTATGGTACTGGTCTAGAATTTCAGCTCTCAACTTCTCAGGTATCACCATTTTTAAACTTACTTCCTCATCTCTTCTTGAAAGGTAATACAACACTCCATCGTGAACCATATATTTGGAGGTACGCCCTGCCTCTACCCTGGACCTGATAGTTGCTATCTTGCTATCCTCTTGGGTCTGCCTAATAATATCTCTCCAGTGGGGGTCGGAAACAATCTCCGTTTCACTAATTTCCTGATATTCCCAACCAAGTCTCTCCTTCAATGCCTGTGAGTTGATCACATTAATTTGGAATGCTTTATCATCCACACCTGGCTCCAACCTGACAGATTCGGTCTATAATTGCCTCGGAATCCTTGATAACAGGTCAGTGCAGGTATTATCCTTCCCTGCCAAATATTCTATTCTGCAGTTATACCCACTTAACTTCAATGCCCACTGTTGTATCTTCTTATTTGTCCACTCCACTTCTAACAAATAATTGAGGGGTTTGTGGTCTGTCTCAGTTCTTTATAAGTAATGGCTATTACCTCCTGATTACCATTCAGCACCCCCCTCAATATCCTCCTATAATGCTCAGGGGCTGTTATATCTTCATTCCTTATTTCATCGCTACCTGTCTTATTTCCAGGCCTATTCTCATTCCATACTCTCACCTGTTCGACTTTTCTCACTGGGTACGCCTGTGCCAGCTTCTCTCCCTGTTTTATTTTAATAGTTTTATTGGCAGTATTGGTTAACACTAAGGGAACGGTCCCCAACCTCTTCACCAACAAATTACACACAGTTATTTCCCCTTCACTATTATCATACTTATCAGTAGGGACCACTTGGTACAGGTCACTGTTCAGCACTCCTTCTGTTATAATCTTGCCCTTCCCAGATACAGTAGTCCTAGGGGGAAGCTTTATATCTGTCTGGCAATTGTTCATAATTATCCTCTCGCAACAGTATCCCTACCCCATCCAATGTTAGGGTGGCGGGGTCGAAACGGATCTGTGCCTTATTCTGCCTAAGCCAGTCATTCCCCAAAATTAGCTCACCACACAAGTCAGGTGCCACATAAACCTTAAGTTTACCTCTGGTTCTTGCCAACGGGAAAGGTAGCCACATCATACCCTCTATCCTCATCTTGCTACTATCAGCCTGACTTATTAGTAGATCGACGGGACTAAGCTTCATTTTCAGTGCCAACTGTCTAAAAACCTTGGAGCCAACCAGTGACACTGAAGCTCCAGTATCGACAAGGGCCTTCACCTTCTTGTCTCCCAACAACACATTACAGGTGAAGTCTGGCCCTTCCTTAAGCAAACGGTATACCTGTGCTTTTCTCCTTCCCGTATGTTCTCTCCCTTCCTCCCGCTTTCTCGACAACCAAGACGTGGGAGTTGGTGACAGGAGTTCACTTATTCTAGGGGCTACAATTTCTGTCTAGGGGCCCTCCTGGGTGGGTAGAGCTTGGATGACTCTCTTTTCTCAGATTAACAACCCATTTCTCCCCTCTATTCAAGGTAGGGTTGTTCCGTTTGGTGTGGTCCATCTTTCTCCTGCGAGGACTGGTTCATCTCTGGTGACCCACTCCTCCACAGCGCCAACACCTTCACTTCTTACAACTGGCCGAAAAGTGCCTGACCACACCACATGTCCAGCATCTCAGAGGTCTTACTTGCACTGGGGCTACCCTGCCTCTTACTTTTTCACGGGTGACCCATCAGCATTTCCCGGACCCTTTTCCTTCTTGGTAAGGAGCACCAGTGTATTAACTCACTTAATCCCCAGTTTACGGTCTCCCTCTGTCGCACACCACTGAGCCTTGTGCCCGAACTCGTCACAAGTCATGCAGTTTGGCCCCAAAAGACCTTGAGTCACCTCCATAGTTTGTCGGACAGTCGCTGGCCCGATGCCCACTACTTTGGCCCCCCTGGGGATTCCTACCTACACCCCCCTCTTATTCTGTCCCAGAGTCATCCACTGGTCCGAGCCACCTCTATAGCTGCGGCCAGGCTGACCAGTCCCCCCTTCAGAACATCACCCCTCAGGTCCCTGTCACTTAGCACATCCACATACACATCGGCCAACAAGGCCTGAATAGGACCACATTCCCGAGTCACCATCTCCGGAAAAGCTAACGCCGCTAGCCCTGCGATTCTTTCACCCAATTCCTCATTAGCCTCTCCTTCTTGTTGCTGCAGCCGGAATAATTTCCTGACCACCTCAATGGCCATACGCTCACTTGCGTATTGCTGCACCAGAGCGGATTTAAGCTTGGTCCACATCAGGGCCAGGTTTCTCTGTGAATTTGGACACCTGCCCCGCTGCGGCGTCGTAAGCTAGGAGCACCATTTCTTGGTCCGAGAGGCCATAGATCACCTGCTTCTTCTGAATGGACATAATCCATTCATGCAGGTCTGCAGGGTTTCCTTTATAAGTAGGTAGCGTCATGCTACCTATCAGCCTCCTGAAACCCATCGATATTTCAGGGACTCCCCCGTCCCCAAGGTCATCTGTGGCGTCTGATCCTGCTACACTCATCCTGGTGTCTTGTCAACTACCACTTCCAATGACAGAACAGCGCTTCAACTGTATACAACGTCGACAAAGTCAAAACAAGATCAACAATATTACTGGCAGATCTAAGTGCAATGAGTGAACAAAGGAAACCAAAAAGTGACTTACCTGAGGTCTGCCGTTCCATGTTTTGTTTCTTTTTCCTCCTCCTTGCTTCCTTCTATTTTCCTCCTTATATCCCTTTTAGACCAATATAGCCTGAAGACTAGAGTCCTTTCTGGTCTTATTTGGTCCCGACTGGACAACACAAATGCAACCTTCTCTCTTCTTTCAGACGGCTGTGGTAACTCCCCACGGGTCTATCCTGGTCACGGCCACCAGTCTAACACTTTCGCCCCAGCCCCTCAACCTCCGACGTCTTACTCTCTGGGTTGAGGTGTCTACTCGGTCTTAACCGAACTTAAGGGTGTGACCATAGGTCCCCTGAGCATCTCTAGATCAATAATAAATAGTAAATAATCAAGAGTGACTTTTTATAGCCATCTGTCACTTCTGCTATTGCTGACTACTATAGAACGAACGTATGAGCAACAAGGAAGTTTTGGAGAAAATAGAAACAAAAAGGAAACATACTTAACACCTGGAAGAGACAGTTGAGGTTTCTGGGATATATAATGAGGAAAGAGGACTCGGAAAATCTGATACTCATGGAACAGATAGACGGCAAGAAGGACAGAGGAAAACAATGCATATACTTTATGAGCTTCTGTAAATGGATTGCGTAACAGGGCTTAGGAGAAATAACAGAAAGACAATGTTTATTAAGAGCTACAAAGGATAGGAAGTTGTGGAGAGTCATGATTGCCTACGTCCGGAGAAGAAGCCTGTTTTTACATTTACATAAGTAGCAAAGTAATCATTCTAAGTAATGTCATTAATCGAAATAAGGACTGTGTAATTTGTTGTGAAGAAAAAATATTAGTCAAGATAGCAATAAATGGTGATATATCAGATAGAGAAGCTAAAAATGGTGATATGCTTAGATTTGGATGGCTGTCAGCAGAAAAAAAACTCTTGTTATCTCATCGGTAAGGCATCTGTCATATTAAGATAAGCTTCCCAAGAGTGCAAGTTTGAGACTTGATAGCTTTTGTTTGTTTTTTGTTTTTTTCCGAGTCATGTTGCTGTAGAATAATGGTACGAGACTAGTGATAGAAGCAACTGAAATTAAAACGAAAGAAATAAGAATGGAATAATTGGTGATAATTGACAAAGATTTCTTTCTTTTTCATTTTTTTTTTTCGCACCAACTCATTCCAAAATAGTCAGATCTTCCAAGGTTCATTAATTTTGGCAAGTGTGGAACTGTTTTTGGCCCAGCTGAAGAAATATCTGCAGTGTATTAAGATAACCTGTTATGACTTGCCAGCAGCTAAATTTTCAGTCAGCCAGGGAATGAGTTAATAAGGAATGATTCTGTTAAGTACCTTTGACAACAACACCCACCTCTTTGCTCTCCTACTCATTAGTTAAGCTGGAAGTAAGCCATGAATATAGCAATAATATAATTACTAACCTACCCTCTGCAACCTGTTCATCAGCACCTGCAACTTTAGCCGATGATGATAAGCTCAACTTGATATGATAAAATTATGACCTTCTCATCAGCAATGGAGTTAAATTCAGTATCAGCATCCCGAGAGGAATGACTTGTCGGCCCACAGAAACCTATTTAATCCATATTTTATGATATTTGCTTATCATTTGACTTATGAAACAAATACTGTGGTTATTGGGACAATTTAAAGTGTAAAAATATCTGTGATACATGTACTTTAATTTAATACTATTCTTCTTTCTTTTATATGGCATGTCTGTCTATATTTCTGAGATGAGGTATTATGTACACTATTTACATTATTCAGACTATTGTCCTCATCTTTGTCGCCATATTTATCACAATGTTTTGGCTGTTGTATGCTCCGGTCTTCTTCAGGTGGTTGGAATGTCGAACTGAACCCTTTATTTCACTTGCTAGGGTAGACTGTTCTAGATCCACTTGCCATGTCTAATGGATGTCAGTTATCAGTTATCTGTTAATTCCCCTCTCCAAGTTCTCCACTGCCATAACCAAGTATTGAACTCACACTCTTGGGGTCCTGTCACTGGATCTAACTAATGGCTTTATCCACTGTACCATGTGTCCTTTAAACAAAATGAGATATGCATTTTTATTCTACCGGGAATATTTTCGTGTGGAGAAAGTTTCAAAGATTGTTCCCAAAAGAAAGTGCAAATTTTAGGAATTATGAGTTTCTGTACAAAGGATGAAAAAAAGTTGAACTTACTCAGTTGGTGTGTTAAATAATGAGTGATGTGTATAATCTAAGTCATGTGCGGCTACTAAAGAAACACTGATTTTAGCATCCTACCTTGATGTTGGCCTGAAGTAAAAGAGAAAAAGAGCTAGCCTCTTTGGATTCACACCATGCACAGCCTCAGTATTTTTACGCTTACCTAAAAGCTGAAAATGGGTTGCTGCTGACAGGTTTATCAATACATGCATGTCTGTCTAGTGAATTTTTTAAAAACATCTGTTATAGCAGCATAGTTAAGGTTATGGTTCCATATTTAATTACTGAATGACAACAGTAACCATCCCTGGCTTGAGTACATGTCATGATTACATTTGCTTCCAAGAGAAATTTCTCAAGGCATTACAAGATCCCTTTGGGACCCTGAAGCATGTTAAGATTTTTCTTAAAATTGATGATTTGATGTCTAGTAAATGTAGGTTTTTAAGTCTCATAAATGCTTCTTTTCCATGATCAGATATAACATAAAGTCCTTAAAAAAAACAGAATAATAATACATATACAAGCACATCATGACGCAAAAATTCTGGTCTGTGCTAGTCATATCATTATGCTAATTTATGCCTCTATGCATCTAACCCTGGGCTGTAGATAGATACTCTTGGTATTATCATATGTTTATACAACTAGGCCGATAATAATTAACAATAAATACTAATAAAAAGAAGTAAGTGTGGCATGATAAATATAATTATATTTATTATGCCACATTTACTTCTTTGAGTATGCGAATGTAAGTGTATGTCAGGCTGGTGAGGTAGTAGAAAGTGCTTGTTCTCGTGTAGGGATGGGTGTTGCATAGTTGCTGTGGGGCTCTTCTTAGTTCTTGGGCTCCAGGAACAAAGTACTAAGTTGACCTCTTTCTCGTAGGCCCTGTTTACATTCATCATCATCCTTTGACCTCCCCTGTGGTTGGTGGGAACTCCATTAATAATCCCTTTCCACACTGCTCAGTCCTGCATTGCCATCCCCAGATCCCCAATATCCAACCCTGAGTCCTGAGCCATGGTGTCTGGGAAAGTCAATTTTCATGAGAAGACACTTCCAGAAGGATGTCATAGGAGTAAGAATGAGATGATTTCCCTGTCTGCTTGGTGGCAGTGGCCAGCAAATTACAATCACTTTTGTTTGAACTTAAGAGAGATTGGTCTCAGTTCTCCGTAGATTGCATTAAGCATTGTGTGGGATCTACAACTGATGTTCTAGATTTTTCTAAGCAGATTTGTATATGTTACCTCCAGTCGTCTTTCAAGATGAACAGATAATGTCCAAGTTTCTGATCTATACAGTAGGACTGGTTCAATCAGTGTTTGAAAGGTGTAGACTTTTAAAGAGGATGGAAGGTTTGAGTGCCAAATTGTGATGTTTGTTACATGCATCCAATGCAAGAGCTTTGCAGATGTAGAATATTTTGTGGAATCTATTATGTGATATCCAAGATATTTGAAGTCCTCAACACTTTTGATGGATGTATTATTGAGTGACTTCAATTCAGATGGTTGAGGGGTGGTTGTCATATATTCTTTCTTACTCACATTGCAATAGAGACCTACCTGATTACATTACTTTGACCCAAGGAATGTATATTAAGTGACAGGGAAGTATTCCTCATAGAAATACCTGCAGATGAACAGGGAGACCCACAAATCGGCAAATGGCAGAAAAAGAGACATGTTCACACTTCATACTACTTATTCGACCTCCCCCACTAAATATCTGAGTCTGAAATAAGACATTGTAATAGTACATTCATGTTACACTTAGTCTGGACAACCCACATTCTGGGTTGATCAGTAAAACCATACATTTGGAAACACGTGGGAAAAAGCTTTAATAGAAAATCAAATCATTATAGAGTTTTATTTAAGTCTGAAAATTTTTCTGTAATGGATATCAGCTCGGACTGAGGAATAGGAGATCCAAGTTTGAATTCCAGTTGAATCCATTACATTCATTTATGTGCTAATACCTTTGGGAAAGGTATGAATCCACTTCTTCACCCCCAGCTATGGGTAAATAGCAAGAGAGACCAGGTTCTATAGCCTTGGATGGCAACTGGTTTAGCACAGAAAGAAATAGCAACCTACTGCAGAAAAAATCTGCCTTTTCAGTCATGTATCAGAAGACACATGACTGGCTAAGCATGTATCGCGCATGACACATAACTGAATGAATGAATAGAAAGTTTTAAAGTTTTCTTTTTAATTTTGTAGAAATATTTTTTGGTCTGTTATTGAATTCAAATAAAGATGTGCACACGCAAATGTAAATACACGCACAGTTTGAATGAAATTGAAATGAACATCCGTGTCATGATTACTAATTTCCTTTTCTTTCTAGCAACAAAAAAGAAAAGTCAAAATGTGCAGCTCTTTGGAGTCATTTTTATGATTCTGTATTTAAATGTCACCAATATTCAGAGAACTTAAAACGATTACTTTGTTACTTATTTTAGCACATCATTTTACTTACAATTATTTCTAGGTGCTGCAAACATTAGTCGGTGCATTATTTAAACAAATTAGCTGTAAATGACCAATAGTGGCTTTTTTATAGCTATCTGTCACTTATATTATTATTGCCAACTAGAACGTTTTGCATTTATATAAGTAGCGAAGTAATCGTTCTAAGTAACACAATTAATTGAAATAAGTGCTGTGTAATTTGTTGTGTATTTGAATATATTTTCTAATAAATATAGTGTTTTAAATGGACAATGAAATTTGATCAGTGAAGTAACAGTTACTGAACTAGTTTTAAATAAAGCAAGAACTTTCAACCATTACAAAATCAGTTTGTGTTCTAAATTTTTATTACCTTCTACCATTTTGACAGAAGATCACTGGTCGTTCAATGAACATGACAAGGTAGTTAACAAGTTGAAAACTGAAATTGTTAACTTTAGCACTCTGCATTATTAATATTACTTCCCTTTTCCACTGCAATTGCAGTAACCTTATTGTTAATTTAACTCAAAGATATTTTCTGTTGCCATAGCAGGATATGACAACACAAGTATGAAATTCAAACTAATTCAAATTCAGTGGGAAGATAAACTTTTTGCATAGCAAATGAAATCACAAACAGAGTGATAAAGGTTAAAGCAGTCAGAGTATACGGTCATTTTGTTTGTGGACGAAAGAGGGAGAGAAAGAGATCTGTTTCTATGTCATTGTTATTAGTCTACCAAGATCTCTGCCTCTCTATTTTATTAACACTGGCATTGAACTTCAGCAGAAATAATGACTTTCTATCCTTTGTTATTAATTTTTCTCTTTACTGGCAAGTTGTCAAATGCCAACAGAGCCAACCTCACAGTTTGCCACTATTGTCAATTAGAAATTGGCTAAAGAGAAGAACTACTTTACATTCAAGTTTATCATTTCTCCATATGCAGCAGTGGTGTGTCCTGGAAAAATATGCTTGGGTAAGTAAATAACACTGGACATTGTACATATTGCTTGATGTTAGTCTTTCTCCAGATTTACTCCATATTTCATCAGGAAGGATAATATATTATTGTGGAGAAAGATTATTGCAAATTGAATTTTGCCTATCAGAATTACAGATTTTCAAAGGCACATGTTTGCTTAAAAGTTTCAAGTGTTCATTACATATTTTTATTTTAATCATTTCTCCCCAAACCCTTACTGAGAGTGAAAGATGAGAAAATATTAGTGAAGAGAAAAGACAATAAAAGAACAATAGGTAAGGATTTACTAAGCCTCCCTAAAACACTGCATGATGCAATTGAAAAAAATAGTATATTAACTTAATAAATAGAGATATTTTAAATTCTTTATGGAATATTTTTTATATGGTAAGTAATGAGTACTTTGCTTCTTAGGAATACACGATGCTGATTCCCTGAGTGCAAGGGAAACATGTGTTACAAAAAAATCATAAAACAAAAAATCATATACCTTCTTGTCCCAATAGTATCATTGTATGAAATTTTGTCCATTTTTTTTTATATTAAACATCCGAACATCCGAATTCTAAACAATGATAAAATAAAAACTAAGAAAACATTGTTATGCATGTTAAATAAATAATTTGAATTTACAAACATATGCACATGAATTCAAAAGAGTTAAAAAGGAGTAAAAATAGTCTTCAGTTGAGTTAAAGTCTTTGAGTATTTGGTTCACAGAAAAATCTGTAGTGTAGACAAGACTTTTAAATAGTTGGCTTTCTGTAAAAAAAAACATGGTTGAAAAAAAGACTTTTATCATTAGCAAAAATTCACTTATGATCTTTGTTGTTGTTGGAGATGATTCATTTGAAGAAGTTGCCGACATATGTTTCTTTCAGCATGCTCTGCGAGGTTGGGAAGGAAGAAGCTATATATCCATGACTTGAACTAGTCTCTGCTTAAAAGTCAAAATTTGTTGTTTTTTTTAAGAACTTTATTTCAAAAGTAGGCTTGTGAAAAATAGGATTTTGGTTTTCACTAATTGGTTAAATATTTCATATTTTTAGTATTTGGTCCACAGTAAAAAGATGTGGTTGAGAAAAAACTTTTAAATAATTGATCTACAGGAAAAACTGTGAGTTAAGATTTTGATTATCAGTGAAGATTCACTGACTGTCCTTACTGTGTTGTAGATGATTCATTTGAAGTCATCGACAAATGATCCTCAGCAAAGATTCACTGACCATCTCTACTATTGTTGTTGGAAATGATTCATTTGAAGTTCCTGACATATGCTGGGGGGATCTTTGTAGCCACATCTTCTCTTGTATTTTAATGGCTTGGAGACTGCTACATCTCTGCTCTTGAAAGTCAAAATCTGTGGGGTTTTATAAGAATGTTTTCTCATAAGTAGTCTCAAGAAAATTAGGGTTTTAGTTTTCTCTAATTGGTCAACTATATCACATGGTGATGTTAATTTCTAACCAATAGACACTTTGATTTAAATGGTGTGTGTTGTATTGTGGAATCTTTTTGGCATGTTTGTAATATTGTTTGATTTGGTGTAGAAAATTAAGTTTGGGCATATTTTAATATGGTATGAATGTGGGTATGTAATTGTGTTGGAAATAGGGTTTATTTCCTATATCATCAACAACCCATTATTGATGCCTCAAACTGGTATAATGGTTAACATGTTAGCATAGTTGACAATTGTTGCATAGTTGTGAGTTCAATCCTCACGAGGTATCCTATACGTGTGAGCTTCTGCTAAGCTTAGTAAATTACAAGAAACAATTATCCATTAGCTGATGTCATTAATGTATCTTATGACTAAAATATTTTATTGAAGAAAATGTTTTTCCTAATTTCCTAATTGCCACTGATTCTTCGGGCAAATATCTTAATTTTAGATTTGTTTCCTTGCCCCATCATCATTGTACATTATTATAACCTCCCTATCAATTTTTTTTTCTTGGCATGTGTATTGTTTACAAAATGTTCTACTGAATTTTTTTTTTTTAGTTCAAACAGTTGCTTCTCTTCTAAGATATTTAATCTTCCTTGGGCTAAACTTGAAAATGACTCTCCCTAATATCCAATATTGTTCAGTTACTCAAATCTTTTCCTATAATTTTCTTATAATTCTTTATAATTTTTACTGCTGTCATCAAAACATTTTAGCTGTTCCATTCTTCAGCCCTCATCAGTTATGTAATATATGATTCATTCCAGAAGTCTGAATTGAATTTAATGTCAATACAGAAACTTTGTTCAAAGAGAAGTTGATCTGTGGTGGCCCCAATAACTAAGCTTTGCACTCAGTATCATCAGAGGAACCAGGTAACCTAGAAGATAACCTTATAGCCACCAGGTGCATAATCACACTTCGAAGGATGTCAGTGTCTCCACCTCCAACATATAAATAGGTGGCTGATCCAATAAAACTTATGATGTATTATAAATGTATTACTGGTATTTTTACTATAAAAATGTAATTTTATACTTTCATAGTGTTTTGTTTAGGGGTTAACTATTTTCCCATAGGTGGAACCTTAACTGGTGCTACCACCCCAGGTCAGAGTGGACCTCGGAACAACAGCAATTAAGAGGTGATTCCACACTCCTCAAAACCTCCAATCACTCGATCAGAGGCCTTGCTGGTAGATTTAGTTTGTCATCATATCCAGGACTAAAGTTTTAAACTGTGTCAGCATCATTGATAACTGCATACTACTGATATTGTCACCTTTTTCCAAAGTTGGGATTTCAGTTTTAAACAGATTATCGAAGAATTTTTTTTACATTTTTTACAAAAAGATTTATTTTAAATAAGGAAAAAGAAAGTTTAAAAAATTTTAAAAATAATTTAAAAATTTCAGTAATGCCAAATCTTTTTCTTAAAAGAGTTTTTCAGGAAATTAGACTTCTCAAGTTCACTAAATGTTATAGCTCTTTCTCGTATTGATGGGAGTTTCCTTCCAAGTTTTTTGTTTAAAAGCAAAAATTAAAGAAAATCAAAACAGTTTTGTTTATTGATGCCTGAAACATTTTGTCTTTTGGTTTCCTGCATATGTGTTATATTCCGTGCTAATAGGAATATATACTTGACAAACACGGTGGATAAAATAAGTAAAGGTTTATTGTAAAAACCAGTACAATAAAAATAAAGGTAACAGTTATGCACAAGGTTATCACAAGTCAACCCAGTAGTAAGTGCTACTATTGGAAGGTCAGTAGTTCTCACGTAAGTCTGAGTCGTAATCAACAGATCCCAGTTAGTATATTTAGCCCCCTCCCCAGAGGGTTGCATGTGGCACAAGGCCGGGTTTAATGTGGGTTCTCTGAGCCCATAGGCTCAGCCCAAAAATACCTGTAGAACCCACATAACAGGATTGGGTTGGTCAACCTCCCCATACGAGGCTGAGCCTCATCTGGGTTCCTCTCTGCTCAGAGGCAGAGTGTTTGACCGGGCTAGCTGGAACAGATCACAGCTAGTATATTTAGCTACCCACCCCACGGGGTTTACATGTGGCACAAAGCTGGGTTTAACGTAGGATCTCCAAGCCCATAGGCTCGGCCAAAAATATTCCCTATTCAAACGCGTATAAACAGGTTCTACCTCCCCGAACGAGACTATGCCTTTTGGCAGATCCTCATCCAGGTTCCTCTCTGCCCGAAGGCAGATAGTTCAACTGTTTAGCTGGAACAGGTCACAGCTAGACTCTCTAGTCCATTGACTTACAGATACTGATAGGTAGCTATACCTATAGTGTAGTCACTCATGGGGGTGACAGGTTATTCCATTACTTCAATATGCCAAATATATTCCTTGCATTTATAAAAAATCTTTGACCATACCTAAGATATGCTCTGCTATAATCTGCATATCTTAGCATCTATGAGGAACCTATTTATCATAGATATCAAGGTTCTACTGTAAATAACCAGAATGTATCTATCTGTTCTGATGTGACTGGGGAATTCTTTTATAATTATAAAGATATTGTAGAATTGAGGAGTTACCAGGAACATCTTTTGCGGGAGATGCACTAGGTTCACCAATAATTCTTCAATGTGGAACTTATAGAGCATATAGATACAGTCAAGAAAAAAAGAAATGAAATGTAAACTACGCTTGTAATTTTTCTTTACTCCTACTGGACTGCAAATATTCAATCAAAACTAACTTTGGGCTTATGGCCATATCACATTGAAACACCAGTTCCCGTATGATCACCAAAGTTAAACAACGTTGAACCTGGTTGGTACCTAGATGGGTGACTGCTTGGGAATACCAGGTGCTGTAAGCTTGGAATTGTTAATTGGAGAGCTGAGTTCTAATTCCAGTTAGGTTTGTTATATTCATTTACACACAAATACCCTGGGGAAAGGTATGACTTCACCTCTTCCCCCCAGCTATGAGTTAATTAGTAAAATTTGTATCATTAGAATCATCATAATCTTCTTACAATCTAAAAATATCTTCTGGCTTTAAATAACCTGCAAAAGTTATTTACGTAGAAAACGAATCAATCGATCGATCTTGGGAAAGGCAATACATTTCTTTCCCTGCCAATTTTAGGTAAAATCACAGGGTAGATTGGGCTCTCTAGCCTTGGGTTGAAGCCAATCTAGAAGAAGAAATACTTTGAGTTCAAAACAGTATAAAAAACAACAGCAAAGCATTTCATTATGTTTCCCAAGAAATCATGGCTATCCACAGATAATAAAGAACACGAATCTGTAGACAGCCATAATCACTTATGTCCTGAAGAGACATGACATTTAAAAGATAATAAAGTAGTGAATGAAGTGGGTAAAGACTAATCATAAAATTGCTAGGATACTTTGTATTTGTTAGTAAAACATTGTTGTCTTGGTGACTGTTGCCTTCAGTGTAAATCAGAAATCAATAAAAAAATAAATATAGCAAGTAACAACTTCTGGCAGGTATGAGCGCTGCTGATACACAAGTTACTCTGCAGGTGAATTAAACGAGTATCAGGTTGAATCAAGTTTTAGCACCATATTCTTAACTTTGGGGTTAGCAAACAAACGACAAGAAAAATCTTGCAGTTTTTATAATTTCAAAGCTGTCACCAAGATCTACTTGAAATAATAGGAAAGCTTGGTTTTATATGGCATATATATACAAGTAATCCATTACTTTTACTGGGAACAAATAGCCTGCATGTGGAGAGAATATGGAAGTTAAAAGATTGCATTTTTGTGTATATTTTAGCTGTGCATGTTGACATATAATAAACAAAGAACCATAAAATGCTTGGATTTCTACTATAAACCATTTATTCTTTTTCATGGTGACCGTAGTGAAACAAAGTTCTCAATGTCTCTTGGGTATATCAGTTTTCTTTTTTGGTTCAAAAGTATGCTATGGTAGTTAAGGATAAGAACAGTTAAAATGGTCAAGCTCAAGTCAGCTTTGCACTGAATTGAAATGACCTAATTACTTATTTCATGAGTAGAGCTACAAGGCATGTCCAAACACTCTCATTGGAAAGTGGAAAGAAATAGATTCTATTCTTTTTGGAAGTGGGGTCATGAAATTGGGTAGAGGATCAAAAACCCTTTCCGGTTCGTTTATTACTTGTATCATGGGAAAATTAAATATTTTCTTCTTTATTATTATTTTAGTTATTGGTTTTATTTCATTTTCCCACAAAATGGGTTCAGTAAAAACGCTCCAAAAAGGGATAGTAAAACAAGAAAGTAATTATCTCCCTTTGGGTAAGATGAATTCATGAGGGTCACATGATGGGCAGTGAGTGATGTGAGTCTGTGGAGTGATGAACCCCAGTTACTACGTAGGCTTTTTTTAATCTGAAAAGGTAATGAGCAGATTTTGTTAGATTATTTCCTTCTAAATAGAATTACAAGGCAACAACTCTCTATGATGTTATTAAAACTTGTTTATATGAATTGGCTCAGTCATCCTAGGTCGATACATAATTAGGTCAAAATTTTGTATGGAACTGTTTTTAACGATATAAAGGAAATAAAATACTGAGAATAAAATGGACAGAGTATGCGAGCAACAAATAATTATAAGGAAAATAATACTTACAATCAGAAAGAAACAGCTGAAATTTCTGGGACACATAATGAGGAAAGGGGCGCCTAGAGAGTTTAACAGTAACAAAACATACTGAAAGCAAGATAAGTATATAAGAGAAACAATAAGTTAACTTATTTAATAGTCATAACGACATTTTACGCTATATAATATTCACCCACTTCTCCACCCCTCCAAAAACATCACAAAAATATTATATGCAAAATTGAGGTATCTGGGTGCTACTATAGTATGGTATCTACCATTCATTTTCTACTATAGTATTATATCTACTATTCATTTTCTGCTATGGTATGATATTTACCAACTGTAATATATTAGGGTTAGGGTTAAAGTCAGTGAACAGTGAACTGGTTATGTATTAAAAATCATTAACAATATTTATACAAAAAAAATCATCAAATAATGATTTTAATGTTTGTAAACTGATTTGATATCATTTTAAAAAAAGCAGTAAACAGGTCATCATTTTTCCTTAGCATTTTCCAGTAATAATGAGTGCATCATATATGGTAGGTCACAAATGTTTCAGTAGATGTCTAGATGCAGGTCTCTCTGCAACTGGTCAAAATCCGAGTCTTTGTAAGATGCCTCATGCCAATAAAAGCAATGGGAAAAACAGCAGTCAGCAGTTGGCAAGACATGGTGTCTTGTGAAGTCGAACCCATGGGCATTTTGTCCTAAAGTTGTTATGGTTCCCAAGGCAGTGTTATTTTTGTTACCTCCCATCTCTGTCCCCTCTCTGCTTATTACCCCCATAGTTGTTGAGAGAGAAATCGGTTAGGTGTTTCCCTAAACCTCAGCACACTCTTTTCATTCATTATAGCAATACTTTCATAATGTTTGCCAATTTTTCATTTTTTAAAATCTTCCTCATTTTGCAAGGCAAAAACAACTAAAAACCACAAAGTTGTTATATTTTAGATATTTACTTATTTCTTATTGCTTTAAACATTGTATTTGGTGGATAAACACATTGGAGTAGACATCCTCGGTTTTTAAATAGTGTAAATTTACATCTACTGGTCTGAGGATTCAAGAGTCTTAATAAAAAAAATATATCTTCCAGTAGGATTCAAATTTGCATCCCTCTTATTGGAGAAACCACTATCATTCCCCATGTGCTTTAAACTACTCAGCCATGGAAGACTTTCACAGGCAAGCATGATTCAATTATTCTTTTTCAAGTAATGCACATCTCTCATTGGGATATAGTGATTTTTCAAGCAAGGAAAGCTTTCTAACCATTACACTACTTTGAGGTACCCTCTCTCATTGGGATATATCAAAGTCCATACCTGCTAACTTTTATTTTGATCTATATATAAAATTCTGTGACGTCTGATAGTTCATCCATCTGTCAGTCACACGCTCTAAAATAGCCATACATTGTGAGTGGAACTGGATAGAGAAAACTATCCAAAAGCTGTCAATAGATAACACAAAATCATCAGTCACCATGACTGAGGTTTTGAGCATACTGGCTTTGTTAATTACTGGTCATGCCATTTTGTGCACTCTTTCCCAGAAACTAAGGTCTGCTCAACACAGTATAAAACAGGTTGGCTCTATGGATATTAAATAAACACAAATGTGCCTGAGCATGCATCTACAACAGGGATTAGCTAGCCACTCAAACAGACAGGCATATGTGCAGCTGTCCATTACTATTAGTTATTATATTACTTTCATCTGGTTCAGGGCCAATCTTTAAAGGTCCCTACTAACAAGAAAAACTTGCTTACTATTGCTCAGTGGTAGGCGTCTTTTGATTGACTTCTGTCAAGGTTGACTCTCAGAGTAACAGCCTTTTGCTTCAACTGCCTTGCCATGTAAGCTAGTTATTGGAGAGGAGTTTGCTCAAATACTGATTCACCTCCTCTTTTCTGTTCATTGGTGCAGCCAACCATTTTGTCAAAATATCTGGAGATAAGACACAGATCAAGGAGCAGTAGATTCATGTCTTTCTTTAGGGCATCAGCATGAAGTGAATATAAACAACGTCAGTGAAAATTCAAAACTGTTTTTCCATCTGCATCTCTTCAGTGTCTTCAATATATACATATATATATATCTACTATTTACTCCTGCCTCAAGCACAAATCTACTGAGGCGGACAAAATTAACCTGGCAGCTCAAATTGAAAAGGACCTCCAATCGGTTGTGGACTGGGGAGAGAAATGGATGGTCAACTTTAACGCCTCTAAAACAAAACTGCTCTCCATTAACCACCACAAGGACCCATCCCTGCATCCCATCAGAATGTCTGAGGACCAACTTCTCAAGAGCTCCTCTCTGCGGCTGCTCGGTCTCACGCTGTCCGCTGATCTGAGATGGAACAAATACATCGAGTCAGTTGCATCATCCACCGCAAGAAAAGTTGGTTCCCTGTGCCGAGCCAGGAAATTCTTCTCCCCGGAATCGATCCTCCAAGTCTATGTCTACCATTTGACCTTGCATGGAGTATTGCTGCCATTTATGGTCTGGGGCCCCTGCGTGTTGCCTCAGGGTTCTTGATAAGATCCAGAGACGGATATGCAATGTGATTGGCCCTGATCTGTCATCTTGTCTGCAGTCGCTCTCTCACAAACGCGATGTTGCATTGCTCTGCCTTTTCTACAAGTACTTCCATGGTAATTGCTCCGAGGAGTTGCTTTCGCTTGTCCCTAAGCCTCGTGAATTTAAGCGTCCTACGAGGCTGGCATCCCGTTCCCACCCCTTCACCGTTGAAACTGTTAGATGTAGACGTCTTTTCTACTCCAATAGCTTCATGTCTCACACATCTCGCCTATGGAACTCCCTTCCCTATTACTGTTTCCCTGACAAATACAATCTCCAACGGTTTAAGTGTAGCATCAATCGTCATCTCCAATTGCCTTGATCTATCCACTTCCCTTCTCCACTTCCTTTCATCCTTCATTCCTATCTGCTCTCGCTCTATATCTTCCGTAATCCCCCTGCCTTGATCGACCCTCCGTCCTTCTCTTTCTCCACATCCCTTCCTTTACCACTCCTATCTGCTCTTCCTCCAACCCTTCTGTAACCCCATGCGTGATAGTGGCCACCAGCCTTGCTTGGGGTGATACGCTTAAAAAAAAAAAATATATATACATACATACATACATACATACATACATACATACATACATACATATATATATATATATATATATGCTTAAAACAGATGCTTTTTTAGTTTCTGGTTCTAAATAAACCCAGGTAAAGTACAATGAGGCATATAACAGCTCTTTTTTTCATGTGTCCCTTTAACATCTGAAATGGGACATATATTTATCTTGAGGTGCAGTATTTATGATGTACAGAATAGTCCATTATTATTATGGGTAAGTTCCCATGTTAAAGTGGGAGGAAAGGACCCATGACCTATGGTTTATTAAAATGAGTTCCAGTTGATTCTGTTCTCTTCAATAAGACCATCTTTGAAGAAGGCTTGTGTAACCAGAGAAACAGAAAAATATATATATATATATCTATTTAACAATATATTCTACTTCCTGTGTAGTTGCATATCTAGGTACAGGGATGAGCGTAGAATGTAAAGGGTGTTCCAATAACTTGGACTTATTTTAAATGTGAATTAAGTTTAAGTGTCTAATGATTTTTTTCTATTTCTTTCAGATTTGGCGGACATTTGGGTGATATTATTTTTCACACATAATTGCCATGACTTAAATAATATGATTCAGTGGAGAAATAAATAAATTTTCACCAATAATACTGATTTATTTACTGCTGACTTTGATTCGTCTTAATGAAACACCCATATATATAATCCGTCTTAATGAAACACCCTTTATATGTCGGTGTTATTTTTTTGTATATGTTTGAACCATTTCCTAGGGTTGACTAAGTTTTACTGCTTACCAAACAAGATCTTTTTATCTATCTCAGCCAGTGGGTGACTATTCTTTGCAGATACTTAACAAGAGTTAAATAATTATTTAGTCCTAACCATGGGGTGAGGATGGCAGGCACAGACATTAGGCAATAGGGTTCAGATCTAGATAAAGGTAATGCCATCTATTTTATGTAACAAAGAAAGTTAAAACATTGTTGAGATGATTATTTAATAATACATGTATAAACATTGTTTTTAATTTAAATTGAATATGCATTGTTCATTGTTGGGACAGATCATTGCTAATATAATGAGTTTGTTACTCACTGAGTGACCCTCTATTATGGTTTTATGATATACTAAACTTAATTAATATAAACTTAGTTGTTTTAGTACTTGGTGTTGAACAGTTGTCTGCAAGTGAATCTTGTAAAATATTTACTAGTACAGTGAGCTTGATCTTTACTGAGACCTCCTATTATTGTGACCTTGTGTCTGAACTTATTAAATACTTTTTGGTCTTCTTTATGTGTGATTGTGAGTCTCTACAACTTCATGTCTTTTTTTACTCTCAGCAAGTTTTTACCCTTTGTCTCTGTTCTGCCATCCATTTGCACAAACTTGTTAAATAGCTTACTTGCTGTTTCTCCTTTCTTCTCTTGTATTCAGTATGACATTTAAGTGTTAAATTCTCTAGGCCCTCTTTCTTCATTATGTGTTCTTGAAACATATCATAAAGCTAATGAGAACAAAAAGGACATTCATACATAGAAAGAAACAGGTGAAATTTATGGGATAATTAATGAGGGCTTAGAGAATTTGACACTCATATTGAAGGTAGATATTGAGTGTCCACTCTAATGAACTTGTTTAATTGAATCTCAGAATAAGGACTGGAAGAGATAGTGAGGGGTACAAACATGGCTTAGAGTTATGAAGGATAGGATGATGAGGAGAGACATGATCACTCATGTCTTGAAGGGACATGGCATGTAAAAGATAGTTAGCAAATAACTACAGCAGATCCTGTGTTTCTTTCCTAAGTTTAATTTTCACAAGATGCATTATATTATGGCCTTGTGCCAGACAAAGCCATGCTTCATCATAATTTCCTAGTACAGCAGTTATTGTATACAGAAGAAAGAAAGAATTAAAGAAACAAATGCTCTGAAGATAATATTTAACTTGTTTATGGCTATGGATAATGTCTTTGCAAGTTGTGAGTTTAATGTCAGAGACAAGATATATATGGCATTTTTCGGCATTGAAAAATAAATTCTCTTAAAACACAGTGCTGCTCATAGCTATAACAACCAATGCGTGATCAACATAGTTTTTGACAATGACCACAGTAGTAAAATACTGTTGAGTCATCCACTGTGTGTTTTATCTAACCTCTACAACTCTATTTTCTTCACAGTACTTTGCTCCGGTAAAAACAGCAGCTCTCCACCCCACTTGATTATGGCAATTTTTGTTTGGGTGTTCACTATTTGCCCATAGTTGGTATCCTAACAGGTGCTACCACCCAGGTTAGGGTGGACCTGGGAACAACAGCAATTAAAAAGTGCTTCCAGGCTCCTTAGAGCCTCTAATCTCACAATCAGAGATCTTGCTGACAGATGCAGTTTATCATCATACCTAGGACAGTATAATACATGATAGTATGCTATTCTTTCAAAAGATGACAGCATTTTGTGTAAATGAAGGAGATTCACATATTTATTTTAACTAGCCAAATCCCCATCTTACAAACATTTATTATTGGTTTTGGAAACTTAAAAAATATCTAGATAAAATATGATTTTGAGTAAAATGTCTGCATCTTCTCTTTTGTGATTTTAATGTTTTACAATCAAGATTAGATACACACACAAAAACACACATTCCAGAATATAGTTAAATCTTATATGGATATTGTAACCCAAAACACATTTCCTTTTAAATTTTTTCTACATAAAATCAAATAAAAACATCCCAAAGTAATTTTATTTGACGAATGTTTGCAGATTTTATGAATAATATTTTCTTGTCAATATCAAAAATGAAGACAGTTTAGAACTTTATTCCTTTTTTTTAAAGGGACAGCATTGGATGACCTGAATTAAAATTTCACTAATTGATTGAACTCAACTTTGGCATCCAAGAAAAACCATAAAGGGCTAATTAAAAATAATCAATCATTTTCAAAGTATGAATTCAGGACATGAATTACAATCTGGTCAAAAATTGATTTCATATTATTTGACTTTAAACTACAATTGTTAGAAATCGTGCTGTACAATATTAAATCAAAAACAATACCAAAATTATTTAATATATCAATTGTCAGATGCAAAATTTATTCAGTCATATTGGGGTTAAACCAACAGGAAGTATAAATATGGATTACAACAGAAACTAATGTCAACCTTCTTTACAGAGATCAAATAGGACCAGAATGTGTGTGTGTGTATATATATATATATATATATATATATATATATATATATATATATATGTATGTATAATAATAATAATAATAAAAATACCCACTAAGGGGTAAAAAAGTAACCAATAACAGAAACAATATTCTTATTATTCATAAAAAAGTTGTCTCTAATACCAGCCTCTACTTGGAGTTTCATAGATGAGTATATTTTGAATTGGACCATTCAAAATTGGTCCAATTCAAAATATATAACGTCATTTGTTTACATTTGATACTCTAAGAGCAGATATGAATAGAAGAGATTCGTGGAAGATTTAAGTTTAAAGATAGTAAAATCGACCTTGCTAACCGGACGCTTCTCTGTGGCCGAACGGTTAAGGCACGTCACTCGAAATGACGGTTCCGTATAGGATACAGGTTCAATTCCTCGTCAGAGAACGAAAATTTTCTATGAAAATTTCTCGGACATTCAGGCCGGTAAATGTTATTTAATACTGTTTATTATAAACAAAGCATTTGCTTAAATACTTGTATCTATAAAAAGAACGTTAAACATATCATAAATGTCTTTAAATAGATGAGTATCTAAAACTGACATGATAGCATACTGAGGATTGTGCAATAAATCTATACATGAAACTCCAAGCAGAGGCAGATCCCTGGAGACATCTTATGAATAATAAAGATATATATATATATATATATATATATATATATATATATGATGATAATAATAATAATAATACAACTGAGAAAATATGTGAAAATTACAAGAATTTTACATGTTTTTTCAGGTTAGCAGAATTTCTGCTAAAAAGCCCTCAATAGATAACTTGAGCTGTAATATTCAATAAATTAAGAAACATTCAAGTGACCTATCTGCTGAACTGAGTCAAGAGTTTTTCATCAAAATGATCATCAGGGCCACATTTTTGATAAATCAAACATATTGATTTATCATACATATGACCCTGACGAGCATTTTGATGTGAAACTCTTGACTCGGCTAAACAGATAAGTCATTTGATCTTTTCTTAAGTTAATTAACCTATATATTCATTAAGAAAAATCTTTATTAAATGAATTACAACCATATTCAAAAATTTTTATCAAGCTGGAATAAAAATATTAATTAAAAATTATAAATTAAGATATGCAAATGTAAGTGAACCCTTATATTTATACTCTGTATTTTTGTTTTACATCGTTACCAGTGTAAATATTTTTTTGCCCATATAAAATTCAAAATGACATGTGTTCACTTTTGGTAAGCTGTGTATACTGCTGCCAACCAATAAAACACATTGTGCATTCAAAAGGGTGCAGTTCGAGATTAAACTAAAAAAAGCAACATGCCAAGATCAAAAGAACTTCCTGAAGATCACATAGTTGGAGGCTATAATGATGGAGAAGGCTACAAAAAGCTGTCCAAATAATTTGGAGTGCACATCTCCACTGTGCAACAAATTATTTATAAATGGAAGACCTTTGATATGACAAGATCGCGATCAAGAAGTGGCCATCTGCAGAAAAATAACTGCAAGAGCAAGTAGACATCTAATTTGTCAAGCTCAGATGAATCCTGCTATGACCTCTGTTGTTCTCCAATACTTCCTGGCCAATGTTGGAATCAATGTGCATACTTCTACAGTGTGACGAAATCTGAATGGTCTTCATGGTAGAATGCCTAGAAAAAAGCCACTGTTTACAAAAAGTACAAACAAATTCAGTTCAACTATGCTAAAGCTCATATTAATAAGCTAGAAACATTCTGGCAAAAGGTTTTATGGTCAGACGGCACCAAACTAAAGCTTTTTGAGAAGAACAATAGACAGTATGTTTGGCAAGCTCCTAATATGGCTTTTGAAGAGAAGAATATGGTGCTAACAGTTAAACATGGCAGTGGCAGCATTATGATTTGGGGGTGCTTTGTTGTAGCTGAACAGGCAAAATTGTACACATTGACAACACAATGGACTCTGCAAGATATCAAGCAATTTTGAATGAAAGTGTCTTGCTCTTGGTTCAAAAGTTAATGTCAGTGCTGGATCTTTCAACATGACAATGATCCAACGCATCAAAGCAAATCCACAAAAGAATAGCTTTGAAAAAAGAAATTTCATGTATTGTAATGGCCTAATCAAAATCCTGATCTAACCCAATTGAAAATCTGTGGTTGAAGGCAGTACATATAAGAAACCAAGATAATATCAAACATTTGTAGGAGTTTTGCCAAGATGAATGGTCAAAAATTGATGCTCACTACTGTCAGATACTCCTTAAAAATTATAGGAAAAAATAGCTTGATGTCGTGATCTTAAAAGGAGGAATCACTAAATATTAAATGTAAGGATTCACTTACTTTTGCACATCTTAATTTTAATTAATATTTTTATTCCAGCTTGATAAAAATTTTTGAATGCGGTTGTAATTCATTTAATAAAGGTTTTTGTTTATGAATATATAGTTTAATTAAGATTTATTGATTATCTGGAAAAATGACACATTTTTTATTTTATCTTAGGGGTTCACTTATTATTAGGCAGCACTATATATATATATATATATATTTGAGAAACAAGTGACTGAGTTACCTGCTAGTTGTCCACATGCATCAGCTAGGAAAACATGCAATCTTTCAAAGCTTTCCAAAAATTACTTCTAGGGTTTTAGACACAACAACAGACCCAGGATTACTCCACCAAGTAAACATCTTGCACCACAGCCTTGCGCTTGCAAAGAATAGAGATTTCTAGAAAAACTAAAGGAAAAAAGAAAGAAATGCAGAATAGAAATAAAAAAATCTGTTGAGATTGCAACTGCACTGATATAGGATTGGTGGACATGCAATAACCAGTTGAACTGAGCAATTTTTCTCACAATACCCATACAAATGTGCAGAGAAAGAAATATTGGCCATATCTCATCCTTGTGGTGAAGATAGTTAAATAACCATATGAGAATTGGCTGAGTATTTCCTTTTGCTGAGATTTAGAATAAGGAAGGATATCCCCTAAAATAGTAAATAACAAAAAGACACAAGTAGAGATGCATTTTCAAGTTTTGTTTGTGTGCATAAATCACTGTATATTTATTTGTATTCTAACAAGATTTATCAGCAGCCTAAAGCTATGGTCAGAGTATTTTATGTGGTACACACACACACACACACACACACACACACACACACATATATATATATTTATATTGTTTAAAGTTTGTTCTATTTATAGGGGAAAGAGTGCTCACTACTAAGAATAGAGTATTTGTAGATATGAATAGTGTG
This sequence comes from Acanthosepion esculentum, assembly GCA_964036315.1. Classification (NCBI taxonomy): domain Eukaryota; kingdom Metazoa; phylum Mollusca; class Cephalopoda; order Sepiida; family Sepiidae; genus Acanthosepion; species Acanthosepion esculentum. Next base: position 60,391 of record CAXIWW010000304.1, read on the forward strand.
CACAAAAATCAACACTGCAGGCGGTATTGATTTCTAGACCCATACTGAAAGACAGATACATAGATAGATATGAACAAGCTGAAATAGCTAGATAGGTAAATATGAACAGAGTGAAATAGATGGAATAACCTGTCATTCCCATGAGTGACTACAGTATAGGTAGTAACTACCTATAAGTATCTGTAAGTCAACGGACTACAGAGACTAGCTAGGATCTGTTACTCAGCTCTTAGCTGTATCGAACTCTCTGCCTGAAGGCAGAGAGGAACCTGGATGAGGCTATGCCAAAAGGCAGAGTCTTATCCAGGGAGGTAGACAGACCTGAACCCATTTATGCAGGGTCTATAGGCTTGGATTGCCCCACATTAAATTCGGCCTTGTGCCAGATCCTACCCCATGGGGAGGTTGGTAAATATTACTAGCTGGGATCTGTTGAGTATGACTCAGACTTATGCGAGAACTACCAACCTTCCAATAGTAGCACTCACTACTGGATTGACTTGTGACGACCTTGTGCATAACTGTTACCTTTATTCTTATTGTACTAGTTTTGTACAATTATTTTATCCACCTTGTTTTTCAAGTATATATTCCTATTAGCACGGAATATAACAGATAGATAGATAGATAGATAGATAGATAGATAGATAGATGAACAGACAGAGATAGTCATGATTTTATTAATCAGCTATAAGGTCAAATGAAAACAAGGACAATATTTATACATAAAAAGAGGATTTATAAAAAAAATAAATAATCAAATGAATAAAATACATATTAATAACTAGAAACCTTTCACTAAATTAACTAATATGCATTGGTTTTGTATTTTGAACAGTTGTATTTTACTACACAAGAATCATCCCAGAGTTTATAGAAACAATCAGACCAGATATTGTGAATTTAATATTTAATCAACATTTAAAATTTAATCAACAAAACTGAGAGAGAAAAATCCATAAACATTTACCTTCTACATAATACATTATTTAACTATAGCTGAACAAATTTGAAATTTTATCTTACACTTTAATTTTATTTCATTAACTGAATGAATTCAAACATCTTGCATCATTTTAGAATACCTTTCTTCAGGAGAAAAAAAAATCTGATCTGCATGTAAATAAATTTGGTTCACTAAGAAAATTTCTGAGAATTGGATGTAAAAAAATCCATGAAACTCCGAGTACAGATTCATAAAGTGAACTATTTTCTTCTGTTACTAAAAAGTAATTAAAAGTAATCAAGTATATTGCTTAAAAAGTGCCCAGTATCAGTGATACAGTGTTTATAGATTTAGACTGTGCACATCAACACTGCATGGTGACTGTCAGTTTAATGCCTCAATGCAACCTTCTTGCATATATATATGCATTTGTCTTTTTCAATTTAATGAAGACAAAAATGCATCTGTCACACATCCAGCCTTTCCTGCCTGTCTTTTTCTTTCTAGCAATTAAGCTGAGTGATTTCAATTTCCCATTTAAAGCTTGTGCACACAACCTGTTTCAGTTTTTAACTTCTGCAAATTTATTAACAATGTATTAAGGAATGGAAATTTTTCTTTTACAGTGAGGTTCACCCTGTATAAGACCATTTGCTCAAGTTAGTGGGTTACAGAGGTAGTTTATCCAGATTGGAGGGAAAGATAATGGTTAATGCTAGACTTGAACAGGTTAAGATTGTAGTGATCAGGAAAACATTTGCTTGGGAGTTGATTCCACAGAGCAGTGGCTTGCAAGAAGAAGCTGTTTGAGTGGAACTTACTTTTCACTAATGTAACATTGGGAGAATGAAGGTGGTTTGTTACAATGTGAGTAGCATGGTAGATCCTAGCCATGAAGGTTAGAATCAGCAGAACCAAGGAATTCAGTTCATCTGAGCACTTTCCATGAAAGTAGTGATAGAGCAGTGAGAGAAGAGTTGGAGGGTGGAAAATAATTTGTCACCCACAAGGACTGAGAGACACTTTTGGACTCTATCGAGACTAGAAAGTGTGTAGGAATTTTTCCTGATTGCTTGTGTTGTGCTTGGTAGTATATAGAATAGAATGAACAAACCCAAGACTCAAACAACAGCTTTTATTCGTGGTTGAAAGAGAGTGCAGAATAGTGGTATTTTGCTGGAAAAGAGTTGGGTTTCCCAGTTAACAAAGTACTTCCCTTGAATAAATGTTTTGTAGGGAGAGATTTCTCTGCTTGTTCTCAAGAAATCTAAGTGTCAAACTGATAGGACTGGTACATGTCTTCTGCAGCAACGGCTGTGAGTTGTTTTTCCTTTGGGTAGGTGTCTCGATGGTAGATTTCTCCATTTCTTCCGATAAGAAATGGGAAATCTCAGGTCAAGCTGGCAGGACAGACCACATGTCTTCTGCAGCAAGTGTTGTGAGTAGTCCTTTGAGATGGGCCTTGAAGGTGGTGGCCACTGAAAAGGAAAAATGGGGAAAGAAGCCGAATAGGACTCGGTCAGCATTTTTATGAGTTCTAGGACTTTCAGTTGTAACCTGCTGATTACTTCCATTGCTGCTACTACTGAATTGTGCAAAGTAAGGAAGCCCCTACATGCCACAATAGCCAACAAGTGTGTTTCTATAAGTGAGGACTGAGCAGCTCCTGCCCAACTCTGACAAATGTCTTCCATTTTAGGCCTGATATGACTCTTGTAGAGGTAGAGGATAGCACAAGGAGTCGGTATTTACTGGAGCAGTACAGGGAACTGACCATTTTTCCTGCATCTTTAGTGATGGATCGTAGTATGAGTTATACTTGATGTCAGGAGTGTGTTTAAAGCCCAATAGTCTCTCTAGGCATGGAACCTCCTTGAGGTGTGACTAGTGGTAGTTCAGGTTCTGTTGTTTAACTAAAAACCAAAAGTGTTGAAAAGTATCAATCTGTTGAGGCCATGTACTAGACTAAGCAAAGCTTAGTAAATAAAGTGATGACATGGATTTCTATTTTGTCAACTAACATTACAAAATCAATCCAGCTGATTTTCTTACAAACATGATTTTCTTTACTGTTCTTCATTTTTTATGAGTTCTTTTTAATCATTTCACCCCAAGCAAAGCAATAAAGCCACTAAGATGCAAGGTGTTACTGAGTGTGGAAAAATATGAGAAAAAAAAACACTTTTAAGGAGAGAGAACAAATAAAAGAACAGGAATTAAGAAGACATAAGAGAACAAGTAACATTACATTTAAATTTTTGAAAATCAAAATTGACTGAGAAGCAAGATGCCAGAAGAGAGTTCCACAAGTGAGAAGTGCAATAGAAGAAACTGTCAGCATAGAACTTACACTTACAGCTAGCCATTAGGCCTTGTGCCACATTTTTGTATAGCACAGAATAAATATTGCTAGCCATTTCAACTGTAAAATGATGAGACCTTGATGTCAATCTAGCACCGCGCTTAAAATCATAAAGTCTAGGTATGAAAGAGGAAAGTTCATCAGAACAATTACCATGAAAATATGGTGGTGAAGAAGTGACTGAAGTCAAGACACTACATCAGGACCAATAACATTGCAGATTCTTCTTTGTATTTTATCAAGAATCTCTAAATACTTAGCAGAAGCACCAGACCATATGTGGCAGCAATATTCAAAGCAAGGATGTATGGTAGATTTTAAAATCTGTAAGATTGATTCTGGCAAGAAAAATTCTCTAGCACAACACAGTGAATCAACTTTCCTAGCAGCGGACCTAGCAATTGATTCAATATAATCTTCCACTTCATGTCAGTGAAAAATGTTAGCCCAAGAAGACGCAATGAGTCACTCTCCTGGAGGTTAGCATCAGCCATACTGGTGTAAGGAAAAAAGGTTAGTCTTTCATCTATTTGTGGTTGCAAAAAATAAAATGAAAGAAAAACTCATGAGAAAATAAGGACAATACTGACAATGTCTTTGAAGAAATTTGAACAACTTTAAATTTTAAACAAAATTTGAATTTGAATATTTTAAACAAACTTTGAATTTGAACAAAATTGGAACAAAAATAAGGTTTAAGAAAAAACAAATATGAGAAAATAATAACAATATTGACTATCTGTCTTGGAAGAAATTTGAGTAATATGTGATTTTGCTAAAAGCAACAAAAAAGGTACTTGTAGAGAGTCATGATTGGCAATATACTGAAAAGACACACTACAGGGAGAAAGAGAGAATATTCTTATAATGCTAGAAAATGCTAGAGAGAGATAGTGAGAGTGAAATTCATATAATGCGAGTAAAAGCTATGGAGAAAAAGTGAGAAAAAATATTCATATAATTCTAGTAAATGCAAGAGAGAGAGAGAGAGTAATGCTGGTAAATTTTCAAAGGATAACAAAAATTTTACAAGAATTGTTACAATGAACAGAAATCAATTTGAAATTTGCTTTAATGTTGATTAAATTCAATTGAATTTTATTTTGAAGTGAAAATCATTTTGAATAAAACTCAATGTCATTGATTTCATTTACTTAATATTATCTTCAGTAAGACTTAAAATCAAGGATTACTTAGAACGATTAAATTTTCCAACAATATAAGAACACCTGTATCTTTGTCTTCTGCATGTTTTTGTTGACATACTCTCCTGCCTTCTTCAGATGTTTATCCTATTTTACAGTTTGAAAATGTTGGATAGTTCAAGCAATAAAGACAACTACTAACAAGATAACAGAGAGCAAACCTGTGTATAAGATATGGAATTGTTTGCTGTATGTGTTGTAATGAATGAATTGATCTGATCAATAGATTTACCACTATTTCTTTTCTGTTTGGAAATCTTTTATATGCTAACTAAAATCTATATTACAAGAAAGCAATTTTTACTTTGAGGAATTTTACAATACATTCAATTGATGAGGAGGAGTTTATAATACAATAAATGCAATACTTGAAAATATGTGCCAAGTTTATGTTCTTCTTAGTCCTGGGTATGATGATAAACTCCATCCGGCAGAAAGATCTATGATCAGGAGATTGGAGGTTTTGAGGAGTGTAGAACCTCTTCTTGAGCAAATAGTTAACGCCCAAGCAAAAACAAAACACTATGAAAGTATAAAAATACATTTTTATAGTAAAATTTCCAGCAATACATTTTATATAAAAAAATTACCAACAATACATATTTATAGTAAAATTACCAACAATACCTATTTATAGTAAAATTACTACATTTTTAATGCAAAATGACATTTTATAGTAGAATTACCAACAATACATTTTATAGCAAAATGACCAACAATATATTTTATCTGTAGTTGACGACAAACAATTGGATTCAAAATATATTTCCTTGAAACTATTGAGTTCAAAATATTTAGATTTTGGCATTAAATAACCCATAGAAATGTTGATATGCCATAAAACAAAATCAACCAACCAACCATCGTCTTCTATGATAGATTCCCCAATTTAAATCATTTGAACCAGCCTAAATTTTTCCCAGTTCAATCAGAAATAACTCAATATACACAAAAGCTTCTCTATATATTAATTCTGTAGTATTTTATGTCAGACGGTTTGTAGGTAATACAAACCTTCTGACATAAAAAAATTAAATAACACCTCACCCACTTTAAAAGATCAAAGGGGTAAAACTGAAGACAGCAAACCTGTAGCTTTCTTTTGTCTTCATCTCTTCTAACTTTACTTCCACTCAATCTTTCTTACTTACCCTCTACCTTTTGTCTGTCATAGATTCTTTTCCACTGCCTCATCTTCTTCACTTTTTCAAATTCCTTCCTCATTTAATATTACTGGGGAATCATGCAGATACTACACTCTGATGCAAGATAGAGCAGCGTTGTCATACATACAAACAAACAGAATGCTATAAATTATTATATATTTTTTGATTTTTAGGAAAATATCACATTCCTGTTTATTCCTTTATATACTTAAAAAATTAGGAGGTCAATTAAAATACACAACCTCGGTTTTGACCTCACGGTCTCTTCAGGCGATATTTTTAAAATGACCATTTTAATGCTTTATTTCAAAAAACACAAAGAATGCTACATAATTATCTTTCAAAAAGAGAAATAACAGGTGCATGATATAAAGAGGCTTAAAAAAGATGAACAATTTTATGATGTATAAAATACATCTAATAATTATATATGAATGTGTCTGTGTTTGTGTAAATATATATATATATATAAATTTAATTGTTGACAAAAAATTATATTTGCCAAAGAATGGTCAAATTAAAAGAGTGTTCAATACTATTTTCATAGAACTAAAATGTAGGGCAAATTAATATATAAAATGTCAGAAACACTGACCTTCATGGTTTTTGCCAAGATGGCTTCGTCAGGCAATTAGTCATGGCTTCATCTTAAAACCTACCTTAATTATACGTGTACAGGCTGTAGGAGGAGGAGGAGGAGGAGGAAAGAGGTGGAAGAAAAAAAGAGAGTACTTACACAAACATTTTTTCCCCTCTCACTCTCTCTTTATCTTTTTCTTTTCACCTCTTTTCCTCTTCCTCCTCCCACTGCCTGTACAGGTCTATTATGGGTAGGTTTTAAAACGAAGCAATGACTTGGTTGCCTGACAAGCCATCTTGGCATAAACCGTGTTTGCAAGAAAGTCAGTGTTTGTGATATTTTATATATATATATATATATATATATATATATATATATATATATATATATATATATATACACATCATGTTATTATATATATTATATATGTGATTGTATATAATAATATATAAATATATAAATATATAAATCACTTAGAAATAAAAATTCTCAAGTGTGCTGCTATTGAATGTTATCAAAATATAAATCTGCTCCCTGGATTTTTTCTAATATCTCCATTCCTAAAGAATTACTCTTTTCCCAAGCCAAGATACATGACTGTAAAATGTAACACAAATCAAAAGAAAATAGTTAAATCCATAACCTCATGTTATTGAAAATATATAACATATTAAACCAGACTAAAATAATTTATATACTAATTTACATATAAAAAAAATCGAAAAGATAATTTACACTTTTATTCGACTTTGAATTGTGTCACTTCATGTCCTTCATAACTTCCCTGACTTTTCAGCTAAACTGATGAATATTCATGACCGTTCCTATACCTAAAAATTTTGAAAAACCAATCAGATTTTGGCTCTTATATATAAATACTTGTTACAAAATAAAATCCTTGCATTTGCTTTGATAAAATCTCTCTGACGACAAATGTGTTGGCTAAGATAAGTTTTCCTTTTGTCTTTATTCTTATTGTACTTTTACAGATATACTCCATCTGAAATATTTACATATATATATATATATATATATATATATATATATATATATATATATGCATGCTAACATCTATATATTTTACGTTCACATTAATTTATTGTTAATTCTCAGGGTCCTTACATTGGAAGTGTTTTTAGCATGGTTTACTGGAAGATGGAGTCTATCCACTTTTCCCAAAGTGGATATTTGGCACTATACCCATCATAGTATGACTACCCCCAATTTAGATGGCCTGAGAGATTAAAGTCTCATCTCTTCCCACCAAAGCCAGCATGACCAAAATCACTCCTGCTTTAATATTTGCTCCAGTCAACCAACCAGAAAACTTCACCTTCTTTGGTAATTTTAAACACTTTTCTGAATTTTCATTTCATGTTGTTTCTCTTTCACCTTACTACATGCATTTAACTTCCTTTCCAGTAATTTTTTCACTCCCTTTTCATTGTTTAAACTTTCTGTTAATATTTGCCACAGTAGGTGTGTATGTGTGTGTGTATGTATTGTATCTAGCCAAATCCATCAACACTGACCTCAGAAGGATGTCCTCTACACACAAATCCTAAAAGCCTCGTCCCCTAGTTCAAAATACTCCTCCACCTTTCACACTGATAAAGACAAAACCGACAAATGCATTTACCCTGATCATTTTCCTAAAAAAGTTTTGCAGGCGAGAAATAAAGAAGAGATCATATTTGTTCAACGAGTTCACACCAACCCAAAAAAACACCATTGGTGAGTCTCCACAGTTTCTCTGTTTATTTCTTGCACCGCTGATGAAGGACACAGGTGTGCCCGAAAATTCCGGACTAATAACATTAATCTCCATGCTTTATTTCTGTCTTGTGATTAACGATTAATATATAATAAATTTCCGCACTGACCATATCAGCATCTTTTCATTTTCCTTTGTTTTATTTAACCAACCTATCTATTATATATATATATATATATATATATATATATAAAAGTGAACATTGAAGTCAACACTTAGAGGCAACAGGCTGTTTCATGCTAGATGCAATCGTCAGGCCACGAGTGTTGAAAACAACACTCGTGGCTGATGATTGTGTCTAACATGAAATAGCCTGTTGTCTCTAAGTGTTGACTTCAATGTTCACTTTTATATTTACACACGCTCTATCTCTGATATTGAGCACTTTATCCTATAAATATCGCACACAGTATATTTCTTCATATATATATATATATATATATATATATATATATATATATGCGCATGTTAACATTGGCATAATTTATTGTTCTCAAGGCCCTTACATTTGATTGAAGTTTTTCTAGCATGGTTTACTGAATGGTGGAGTCTGTCCACTTACCACAAAAAGTGGAAAACTTCATAGCTGTTTCACATTCCCTGTCCATTACCCTCCTTCCAATTTATAATGCTTCTCCTTTGTAAGCCTGATTTTTTTTTCTCTTGAATAGCTAACTTGCCCATTGCAGGCACTGGCCCTTATAACTATTTACTATATCAATTCAAATGGAAGTAGGGGATGCACATGCCTTTTAGCAACCTTTGTTACCCCTCCTCCCACTTCTCCTAGTGGGTCTCTTAGTACTCTAGTACTGAGTGAGATTGCGTTGGTGCCTTTAGGTTTCAGACTGGTATAATGTTTCTGACCCAAGGAGGAGTTTTGTTGCCTTGAATTCTGGGCAGATACAACATGTCCACTCGGAGCATCATGCATGTATTTTCTTTCCTGTGTTGATTGTCCCTTCCTTAAGGGTGCTTGAGGTTGATGTTTTCTGGGTTTTGGTGTTATCTGCTTGATATTCAGGGATCCGAACCTTCAAGCAACTCCAAAGAAGTCTATCCAATCAGCATATTGTATTGAAATTTTGTGAATGGTTTCTGGACTAGTTTTCTGGTGGGACCTCTTGATGCCATGATGAAGGGTACTGCTACAGATGTGTCTCTGGCTAATTCTTGCCAAGTTATCTATACATGCAACTCTTGTCGGTGTGTCTGTCTCTCTGCCTATCAGTCTTCCACCAACCAATGCACATATAAAACCAATATAATGCAAATAAACAAAACTAGCAAATGCAACTTTAAAAAAAAAACAGAGTAGCCCCTTCATATACCATCTCGTACATCATCATCTTTGCTCTCTACCATCCTCAGGATAAAGGGACGGTAATCTTTGACCAAATATCTGAGAAGATTGATAATGTCCTCACTCAATTTCCTTCAGCCACCTTTCATAACTGCGGGGACTTCAATATCAACCATAAACAAGGGTTAGTCCACTTCAACAAAACCAATGTTAAAGGCAGATATTACAGAGACTTCTCCATTGTCTATGAACTAACCCAAATCATCAGAGAATCTAACCAGGTCCTGGACACGACAAGACATCAAGCAGACCTCTTTGATCTCTTCCTAACCTCCTGCCCTGATAAATGCTTATCAAAATTTTTACCTCCACTAGGCATGTCAGACCATTCCATAATCAGAGTCCAAATTGGATAAGGCTTCTCCTGATGTAATGTTCCATAGAACGATTTTTCGCCATGCAAAGGTAGACTCCTAAATGATAGAAGCTCCCCTCCCAATTTCACTGCATTCAGAACTGCCCACAATTGCTGCAAAAAAATTCTAGAAAATACAAAGTGCAGCTATGCATGAGTAGTCTAGAACAAAGTTGAAAAGAAACAAATTCTGGAAGATCACCAACCACATCATGAACAGAGGTAAAGCGGTTGTGCCCACAATTATAAATGGCCCCGAGGTCATATCTTCATTGACAAATAAAGTGAACCCCTTCACCTCTCTCTTTGCCTCTAACTCAACATAAAATGATGAAGACCATCTCCTCCCCAACTTCCCACATTTCACTGAGCACAATCTCAGTAATATTACCATTACAGCACAAGAAGTCTCCAGACTTATCAAAGGCCTTGATCCAAAAAATTCACAGGCCCAGACAGAATTCCAGTGAGTGTCTTTAAGAATATCAACCCAGAATTATCCCCAATCCTAGCAAAGTTATTCAATTGCTGCTTGAAAGAGAAATCCTTCCTAAGCCTGTGGAAAGTGACAAGCATATGCCTGGTTTTCAAGAATGCAGGTGTGCAATCTTACCTCTCCCAGTACAGACCAATCAGTCTCCTCAGTATCATCAGTAAGCTTTTTGAGGCCATAATCAATAAGAAAGTTTTTGAGCACCTTGAAAAGAACAACCTCTTCAGTGACAAACAATATGGGTTTCAGCTGGTCTGATCCACTGCTGATGTCCTAAATAACATCACTCACAGAATCAGTGAGGCTCTTGATGACAAGCACATCTTGAGGATTGCAGCACTAAATATATCTCAATGGTCTTTGACAAAGTGTGACACACAGGCTTACAACACAAGCTCTCTAGTTATGGAATCACTGGAAGGGTTTTCTTGATCATAAAATCCTTCCTAACAGGTAGGTCCCTGAAGGTAGTTATTAATAGCCAGTCCTCTGGAGCCCCAGAGGGCAATGCAGGCATCCTTCAGGGGTCACTCCTTGGACCAACCTCTTTTTGATCTACATAAATGATCTGCCTAAAAATATACTCAGATCATTTGTAAACATCTATGCTGATGATACAACTGTATATGGGCGCACCTCTAAAACTCTGGATGGTCAGAGATTGGTGACTGATCTCTCTTCCAATCTTGCACAAACTACCCAATGGGGTAAAAACTGGTTGGTTACATTCAATACCCAAAAACCAAGCTAGTTACATTCGCTCATCACCGGTCTGACCCCAAACTACCATCAATCAGGATGAACAGAGGTCCTCTTGGAGAAGCACCATGACTTGAAAGACTGTTGGGCCTCAAATTCACACTCAACTCAACCTCAAGTGGAACTCATACCTACAATCCATTCAGGTAAAATAGTTGGCTCTCTTTACCGTTCCAGTAAGTACCTGACTTCTCTGCCATCCTCTACTTTTACAAGAGCCAGATCAGCCCCAAAATGGAGTACTGTTGTCATATTTGAGCAGGCGCTAAAAGGGCTGTGAACACTTTACACTAAAACACACCAACACAGTAAGTCCCACTATAACATATTCATGAACATTTCATTGTGTATGCAATTTACTTCAAACAAAAGAAATTCTTGTTTTAAACTTTCCTTTTGTTAATTTTGTTTTAATGAATGTTATCTGGCATTGAAAATCAATTGGTCAGTTATTTTTTGCATATACTCTTTTCATCAGCATTATTTCATGTACTATAAAATGTTCCCATAAGAAACCTTACACATTTAATCATTGAAGCAGATAATCAATAAACTTATTATAATGAAGAAAATCAATAGCAGGAATAGAAAGAAAAATAACTTAAAATTTAATTGCAGTGCAATACAAGCAACACCAACTGCAATACTAGTGATATCTTATACATGAAAAATATGTTTCAAGACCTCCAAATGGATGCCTGAAGCCTACAGATACATGTATCTACTGTTTTGTCTATGAATATATACATCTGAAAATGCTTAACTTATGAAGTAAGCAAAAAGAGAGATTAAAACAATAACTATTAGATTGGAACAAAATAAACGATGATTCTAAACCACAAACTTTAAAATGTTATCGTCACAACTTGGTAAGGGGGTATGTAATAACAAAGACAAGACAGTTTAGTCTGGTGACTTCTGTCTGCAGAAGTAATACTCCTGCTTTTTATTCACACATAAACAATATGGTCGACATGGTAATTCTGTGTCTGAACAATAGCTGAAACGGTGCTTCCGTTTCCTTAGTTCCCAGTTACAACAGTCATATAAACTCAAACATAACACTGCCAATTAGAGTCAGTTCAATATTGCCAATGATCACATGAGCTGACAAATTGACAGTAGGCAAATTTGATATTGTCCACATTGGTGTACACTTGCTGGTGCTTATATGCAGATCTGAAAAAGTAGTAATTGTGAGGGGAAATATTTAGTATATAAGGAGAGTAGAGCAAGAGTTCATTGCCTAACTATCAATTTTTGCTGATTGATTTGTGAAGTGTGAAGTTTTGTGTCATTCTGAAGCAAGATATGCTTCATTCTATTGTTCACTGTCAGCTAAATTGTAACTTTTTATGCATCAGTTCCAAATCACAACAAAAGAACTGCCATAGTGGGCAGTTGTAATCTTTTGTTTCTTTTTCATTTTGATTTGCATTGTTGGGTTAACTTTTCTTAAAGTATGCACTGCACTTAACTGATCATGTAACCCTCAGTGGCCAATCACACAGCCCTGTGTTTACAGAAGGCAGTCTTTGGTAGAGATCTGTAAGAGAAGATACATACCTGATGCACGGGTAGACCATTTTGTTACATCGACTAGTTTTCCTTTTCAGGGTCAGGGATTAGACATATAAACAAATTTATATACTTTGTTAATATGTTCTAAAAAATAAAATCTTCATTCATATTCTTCCAACTTCTCCCTAGCCATCTTTATTTCTTCTTATAAATGTTTGGGTAATTATCTACTTTTGGCAACCTGATACTATAAAGGGCACCCAACAGATATTTGGTAACCCAACAGCATCACTATTCAGTCACCAAAGCATTTTCCTGGCTTTCTTTCATCTTATCTCACCTTTCAGGTAAAATATTATAAAAGAGTGATTCAGGTCTTGAATCCATTACAGTTTTCAAGAATTTTTCAATAATTTGTTAGAACTGCTGACCAGAAGAGTGTTGCATGGAAGAAAAAGATAGATGACCTGAAGATGACAAGTCTGGAGAATATGGAAAACGTCACTTCTCAGCTTCATGGTCATTTGAAGGATCCAGTTCCAAGAAATCTTGTCCTCTAGCCAAATCACCATTCAACTTCCTTGTCAAGAAAGTGTAATTTAAATAAAATTGCTCACTGTAATATTGCACATAAACAATTTTTTCAGGTTGCAGTTATTTATAAGGCATTTTGAGTCTGACCAAACACAGAAAAAAAGATATTGTAAATACATGGTTTGGTGGCTTCAGGTATCCATTGGGAAGATTGGGAACATATCCTCCATGAATAAGAGAAGGATTACTGTATAAATGGTTATTGTAGCGAATTGTTTTGTTGGTTGTGCTGCACTGCAATTAAATTTTAAGTTATTTTTCTTCAGATGATTCTATTTAAAATTAAATTGTTTTAGATCAAGCTACTATTTTATTTTCTATTTTGGATTCTTGAAAAGAATTCTTTTTCATTGCCAGTAACTTCCTTGTCCAAAAATGAGTTTGTCAAGCAAGAGAAAGACAAGAGGTTTTCATAAGTTTATGTGGAATGTTGTACAACACCTGACCAATTGCACAAGCAGCAGAGTTGTGTAATCTTCAGAGACACTTCAAAGATTTCCCTAACATTTTATAAAAGAGAGTACTGTAAGTAATTTCATCATAGTCACATTTCAAAAGCATTCTAATGTTTCACACTGTCTCAGATTCTAAATACCTGCCTCCCATACACTATAACAAAGAAATAAAAAACTAAATAATTCTTATTGTTTTTATTTTATTTGTATTCACTCTTAAGCTAGGGAGACCAATCTGCCCTGGTATTTCACCCATAAATGGTGCAGAGTCAGGAGTAAATAAATAGATTCCTTGCTTTCCCAAGGTTATTAGTGTGAAATGAAAACAAACTTGTCTCATTACATACAGAGTGGAAATAGAATGATCAGTAAATGCGCAGTACTAAAAATAAGAACTGGACAAGATATCAATGGAACAAGAACAGGCTATCCTTGTCCATTAAATAAGGGTTCAGTTTGGAATTCCCTGATGAAGGCCGGAGGGTACAACAGCTGAAACATTATAATAACAACAACAAAGATGATTACAATGGTCTGCATGTAAATAGTGTAAATAATGATTATTTCAGATCTTAGAAATTCAGATAGAAACTTATATTAGTGTTTTATGAAATTTGTGAAATGTCTACCATAAAGTCACCTACACTTCCTTTTGTATGATTACTTAATAACAAAAACCTGGAAGAAAAGAGAGAGACCAGGATTTTCAGCTCAGCTTATTTTGATAAAAAAAAGTCCTTTGGCCAAGAGATTGATTTGATGTATAATACTTACTGTTTTTTAAGTGACTGCCATCAACTAGAGAATTGTTCACAGCACAACCAGAAAACACATAACAATGTGTTACATAAGAAATGCAATGTTTAATGAATGCATTTGCAGCAGCATTGTACCAACCAACAAGGGTAGGAATTTCTACTTCAATGTAAACATTTCATTTGGTATTTATGGGAGATTTTTTTTATTTTTGTATTTTAAGCAACAAACTTCAGAAGTATAGGTAAATTGTTCTATTCCTAATTCTAGGCTTCGTCTTCTCTTCAACTACAATATTATTGATTTGAAGTTATTCATAGTGAACAGTTTGAAAAAAGATGAGTTATTGCAACAAAACATGAAGCCTTATTTTTAATTCTCTTAATATTTTCTTTTATTTTTCTCCCTCATCAATTTATAAAATGCTGCTTCTGGACAAAATTTCTTTCTCACAATTTAATGTTTTTGTTAAATAAATACTCACAAATTAATAAGTAATAAAGAGCTTTTCATTCTTGTTAAACTTGATAGTAATGGTAAAGGTAAAATTAGCCATTTTCTTATAAGGAAGCATTCAATTTTTCAGTAAAATAGGAATCTCAAGTTCAGTAACTCTTAATGCTCTTTCCATTATTAATGGGGGTTTTTTCTTCCTTGCCTTTTGTTTAAGGTAGTGTGTAAACTCAGCATCTTCATTATGTCATCCTCTTTGAATGAATATTCATGTGCTACCCATTTTAGTTGTTGCTCCTGTTGAATGTCCTCAAGTGATGTTGTTTATGTGATTTGTTTGTGATTCTGTAGCATGAGTCCACAAGGTTCAAAGAATTGTCATCTTCACCAAGACCCACTACAAAGAGGTTTGACAGGAGGACAATAGGTTTCTCAAGTCCAGTAACTGTTATCACTCTTTCCAGTGTTTATGGGAGTTTCCTTCCTAACCTTTTATTTGAAGTAGTGTGGAACATCAACATCTTGATTATGTCATTGTTTTCACTTTTCAAGTTACATGTGCTAACCATTTTAGTTGTTGCTGCTATTGAAAGTCACATGGTTTCTGTTATCTGGTACAGTTAATCTAATCCAACACACTTCAGAGCCCATCACCAAGACATAATAGCAAGCAGGTTAGTCTTGCAGATCAATACAACTGTTATCACTTTCATTCTCACTGGGAATCTCATAATTGTAGATTTAAACATATATTATATATATATATATATATATATATATATATATATATATATATATGAATATATATATATATGAATATATATATATATATATATATATATATATATGAATATATATATATATATATATATATATATATGAATATATATATATATATATATATGAATATATATATATATATATATATATGAATATATATATATATATATATATATGAATATATATATATATATATGAATATATATATATATATATATATGAATATATATATATATATATATATATATGAATATATATATATATATATAAATATATATAATATTATGAATATATATATATATATATATATATATATATGAATATATATATATATATATATATATATATGAATATATATATATATATGAATATATATATATATATATATATATATGAATATATATAATATATATATATATATATGAATATATATATATATATATAA
>CAXIWW010000305.1:7500-17500 GCA_964036315.1 Acanthosepion esculentum
AGCCAAGCGGATTAAAGCGAAAACATTTCTATATTCGGGAAACATTTCTATATTTTACAAAAATGCTTAGAAAAAGAATAAATTCCAGTGAGTGGCAATTCTGAGTGTGGAAATCACTTGTCGATGATAGGTATAACAGAGAGAGTTTGGGAAACACAGACACATATATTTTTTTTTTGAGTAGATTTGAACAGCGAAATTAGATCAGAACAATTTTGTTTACTGATGTGAATCTGATCTAGCCCATTTAGAATTGGGTCATTAGGAAGACAATGGAGGATGATCGAGATAATTTTTATCGGTTAAAATTTGAAACAGAGCTTACTAAGGCTATGAGTAACTTTGAAATTCACATGATTTTGGGTTGTAGACAACATTCGTGATAATCGTGTGCGGACCAAGAGTCGATTTATGATAAGCCAGGTTTATCTATATAAATGCGCACAGAAATCTGTTGAAAGAGTGGTTGGCTCGTCTGACGTCGAGTGCAGTCGAGTTGGGAAGAGAGAGGTCGGAGATTGAAAGCGACGTCAGAGATTGGAACCAAACGCCCGCTAAAATATTTTGTTGATATAAGTACGAAGAAGCGAATTACTCATCCAATATCTACGACTACTACTGCTACTATTATAACTTCCACTGGTAATGGAAACGTCGAACAAGCTACAATAATCAAAGAGTGGTTGGCTCGTCTGCCGTCGAGTGCAGTTGAGCTGGGTAGAGAGAGATCGGAGATTGAAAATGACGTCAGAGATTGGAACCAAACGCCCGCTAACATATTTTGTTGATATAAGTACCGATGCTTCTGCTACCACGAAGATTACTACTACTGTTACTACCGCCGAGGAGGAACGTAACTATAAACTTTAAGCCGCGCACAGAAATCTTTCGTATATCGTTCTGAGAAGATTTCACAACAAGCTAATCACAACCCACTCTCTCTCTGTCTAGAATCCAGTGTATGAGTTTTTACGTCAATTATTTTCTTTTCTGTAACCCGTTTCTTTTCGATACTATTCTTTTCTGCTATATAAAAGACATTAACAATTCAACTATTGAATAGCTGTTTGTTCGGCTTTTCTGCAGACATATATATTTTTTTTGGTGCATTCTAAATTTCTTTGCACAGACTCTCCAGCCGTGTCTACATTCAGTCGACCGTGAATATATCATGTTAGGCAGCTTCTCAAAGCTTCGTCCAGGATGGACGAGATGAATCTAGAACCGATTTTGACCTGAGCAAGGGATATTATGACGGATGACGAAGGGTGCCAGGTATTGGCCGCCGCATCCGTAGAACTACCGCACTCAGAAGCTGAGGCCCCCCTGCCAAACCCGTTAGCAGAATGATTATCTGCTACAAGTGCTCTGGACCCAACCATATGGCGAAAAATTGTACATAAGGACGTCAGGAGAGTTCAAACAGGACGCAGAGGTCTGGCCGCGACAAGCGGTGTTTTCGATGCAATGGCATTGGACACATTTCCTCAGAATTCCAGGGAAACGCCCAAGGGGAGAAGGCGTCAGCCTCAGCCTTCTCCCCGAGCAAGTAAAAACCCGGAAGTTACCCACCGTACAAGTATTTGTAAATGGAGTAGAGTGCACAGCCCTAGTGGATTCGGGATGCTCACAAACGCTGGTGAACAAGGCTGTGTGTCGCAGCTGGAGGCAGGAAGAGGTGGGAGTGTTGACCGCCGACGGGAGCACCCTGAAGTTCCGTGGATACAGCAAAATTAAGTTGGGCGTCGAGCAGATTCAGCCTGTGACTGTTGAGGTTTTGGTCGTGGACGGACAGTTGCTAGGGTTCGATCTTCTTCTCGGGATTGATGCGATCAAGGTGCTCGGAGGTGTACACCTGACTGAATCAGGCGAAGCGCATTTCGGAAACCTGAACACATGTGCCGCCATTCTTATCAACAAGCCTGACTTTAGAGTAACCTTTAACCCGAGCACGAAAATGTGGACTGCATTGTGGAAGTGGACGAGTGGTCATTCACCTAGCAAGTTGGTCAATAAAGTACAGGAGTACACAGTACCTGGCCACGTCCGGGATGCATACGAGAAAGAACTAGCACAGTGGCAGCGAGACGAATGGCTATTGCCATATCCCGAGAAGGAGCTTGGCCCACCCAAGGGATTAGTTCCCTTAATGGCGGTCGTACAAGAACACAAACAGAAGGTCCGGCCGGTACTTGACTATCGGGAATTGAACGGCTTTGTAGACGCATTCACGGCTGACGCAGAGGTGTGTGCGCAGAAATTACGAGAATGGCGACGACAAGGCGCTGACGTATCGCTGCTGGATTTGAGAAATGCGTACCTACAGATCCACATTGACAAATCGCTATGGCCTTTTCAAACAGTGGTCATTAAGGGCAAGCGGTTTTGCCTTACGCGTTTAGGTTTTGGCCTGAATGTGGCACCACTTGTCATGAAGTCAGTGATCGACACGATAACGTCCCAGGATCAGGACATTAAGAGTGCCACGTCGACGATATCTTCATAAACGAAGGCCTAGTTTCTGCAGCGCGCGTGAGACAGCACTTTGCTGATTACGGGATAGTCTGTAAAGATCCAGAACGATTGAGAGACGGAACTAAGGTCCTGGGTTTGCAAGTCTGGGAAGAAAGCAACTCCCTTCGATGGAGGCGGGGAGGTCAGGTTCCAGAAATTGCTCAAATGGTGACCCGCCGAAGCGTATTTTCCTTGTGCGGGAAACTCGTGGGTCATTTCCCTGTGTGCGGTTGGCTTAGGGTGGCAACTGCATTTATTAAGCGTTATGCAAGTACACTAACCAAAAGATGGGACGACGAGATAAAGGATGCCCCTCTTGGACGTATGCTGGAGGAAACAGTGGCCAGAGTGCGGGAATCAGATCCTGTCGGTGGAGACTGGTGTGTGAACGGCAATGAAATGACAGTTTGGCTGGATGGAAGCTCTGTGGCTACGGGAGTAGCACTAGAGGTGAATGGGAGCGTCGTGGAAGGTGCTTGCTGGTTACGTCCAACTAATGATGCCAAACACATTAATCTTGCTGAACTTGATGCAGTGATCAAGGGCGTGAATCTTGCCTTGCAGTGTCAGACACCAGTCATGCATGTGGTCACCGATTCAGCATGTGTGCACCGTTGGGTGTCTGACACCCTGACAGGAAAGACGCGTGTGAACACGAAGGCGGCGGGTGAAATGCTGATGAGGCGGCGCTTGGAGACACTGCGAGCATTGGTGGAGGAGTACGCACTGACTATGACTGTGACGTTGGTAAAATCTTGTCAGAACCGCGCTGACAGCCTCAACAGAGTGCCGCAACGCTGGTTAGAGATGCACAAGAAAGGAGGAGAACCGGTGCAAGTGAGTTGTGCCACTGCAACGAGCCAATTGAACAAACATCAGGTGACCCACATCCATCAGCAGAGTGGGCACCCGGGTGTTAAAAGAACATTGTACTTTACTAGGTAAACAGTTTCTAAGGAACTGATAAAATCTGTTGAACCTGCGAAGCCTGCCAATCGATCGATCCAGCACCAGTGCATTGGAAAAAAGGAAATTTGAGTGTGAGAAGAAACTGGAGTAGGTTGGCAATGGACGTGACCCATTACAATGGTAGCCATTTTCTTATACTCATTGATTGTGGTCCCTCCCGTTTTGCAGTATGGCGGCCACTGAGACGGCAAGACTCTGCTAGTGTCATTCGCCAGCTGGAGACAGTTTTCTACGAACGAGGCCCGCCGACTGAAATACTGACTGACAATGATACCACATTCACTTTCAGACAATTTAAGGAATTTGTAAGCAGCTGGGGCGTGCATTTGAGGTTCCGGTGCGCTTACGTGCCGTCTGGAAATGGCATTGTGGAACGTCAAAACCATAGCGGCCAGGAAAAATTGTTCAGTCTTGGAGGCTGTCTACTGGCATAACGTCACACCCAAGGACAACCGTTCGCCTTCCACGGCACCGGCTGATGGACTGCACACGTACCACGTCCACAAATCACAAATAACCGAAGGGGAATACAAGATAGGGGACATTGTCTGGGTCAAGACTCCACGTGGTAAATGCATCACCAAATTTGGAACCGGACGTGTGACCGAGGTGGTGAGTCAGCAGTCGGTGCGTGTCGATAGAACGCCTCGTCATGTTAGAGACCTGCGCCCTTTTTGTGCTCAAATCCCACAACTGACGAAGAAGACACGGAGGATAATGAACAGCCGATGTACGTAGAGTTGGGTTAGGGTTAGGGATCGCATGAAGACGCAAGGGATTATGGGTATATGGACAAATATAAAAGCACCTAGTTTTTCCCAGTTCAAAGAGGGCTTGGAGTGACGTTCACGGTTGGCGGCTGGAAAAATCTGTTTGTGCGATTTTGAGACAAAACTCAAGAAGGAACGACTAGAGTTTGGATTACCAGTTGGGAGAGCTCGAATTTACTCGCTGGTGGCCATTTTCTTTTTATTTCACCACAGTTTCAAAAGTGATAATTTGCTTTTGTGTCGAGTTAAATTCATTGCTTTTTTTAAAATGGCTCCATTATGTCGCTGTATCTTGGTATGTATTTACTATAAAAATTGATGAAGTTTAAACTATACGAAAAGAAATATTAAAATATTAATTTTTATTAAAATATTCAATTAATAAATGAGATTTTTCATCATAATTTATGCATGTGGACCTATTTAGAAATAGCTTGCTGAAATAATTTTATAGTGAATGTCAGAGTTGAAAGTATCTACTCTATTTCCTGAAATGGGAATGAATATATTCCTCAGCGTATTTAATCAGACACACAGTTTGTGGTTGCAATTCCAAAGAGTCAACGCTTCGAATCTAATTGTTAGGCAAAACTTATAAGACGGTGATGATGGTTCTGTGGTAAGATCGCGGTTCATAAAGTCTGTGATCGTGGGTTCGTGCCAGATTCGCGGCTATGTAATAATTTTCTTGCAACAGACCATGCCAACAAACATTAGGTTTATAAGTCAATAAAAAATATGTTTGTCATTGGTCTGTTACTTGTAGGTCAGTGGTAAGTTTGAGAAGAAATGAATTTGCTGTTAGATGTTCAATTCCGGCAAGAATCCTATTCCTATGTTTAATTGTAGTACGGGAAATCAATTATTTCTGTTCGTCCGATGGAGGTGGGGTTCTTGTCGGCGTTGGATTTGCCGTTTTTGGCAAATCCAACGCTGGCAACTCTCCGCCCATAATCGACGCGCTCAATCTCGCATGAAAAACAGGTGACGGCTTTCCTTCCAGCTCAACACGTGATCTAATTTAAGTTGAGTATTCTTCATGAGGCATACCAATAAATTTAGTCCAGTCTAAGATTTTCGATATTGTTGACTGGCTTCAGACTTGGATCCGTCTTCTGAATATGGACGGTCTATGCTACACTGATTAGCTGTTTGAAGTATACAGCTTAAGGTGAATATTAGAGTCGACCGATAAAAATTTCTCTGTTGGAATTTATTAAATGGTGAGCGAAAACTTCACAATTACGCAACCCGAAAGAAGCAAACTTGAATTGACATGTGGAAACATGTAGTTTTGTATACTGGAAAAGTACATATCTTGACAGGTAAGATACCGTGTTTCTGTCTTATTTAGATTTTTGCAGGGCGGTTCATACATTATTATTTTAGTTTCAGCAATTAACATTATTATACAATGTATTTTGAATGGTTGCGAATATTTAAACCATTCGGTATTTATGTTTGAAACAATGTATAGTGCACGAATTAAGTTTTTAAATTGCGTTAATTTATCAGTTTTTTGATTTGCAGCATATCTTTCGTACTTAAACATTTTCTTCTTGTTATGGATATATATGGAAAATGGGATTTTGTTATAATTTAAAACCGAGTAGAAGTGAATTTTCTTGTTGGTGGTAATATTCATCAAAATTGTAATGTTAGTAAAATTCGAAAACGAACCAACGATATACAACGAAAAATTAACGATTGTAATTTAAATTCGCACACGTTTGATCTCAACATGGTAACACATAAAACTTGAAATTTGAAAAAATGGAAACTGACTCCACGAGTTAATATACGTTTTATTAAAATTTAATCATTGCGTACAACCAGAGCTGTGACTATTGTCCCCAAATCCCAGAATAAACATAGTTAATTTATGAAGTATTTTCTATAATGTAATGCTCAAAGTTCTAATCCTATTAAAAATCTCCCGCCAATGTGTTACGTCTTTCATTTTGGGCCCAAATATTTCACTTCATATAGGAAGTAGGCATATATAGATCAATAAACTCTTTTTCTAATAAAGAAAATTCTTTTGTTGAAGCCAAATTGTTTAGATTCTTAAATTTCACCAAATTATATTCAGTACAGCGGCTGTAAATAATTCAACTCCTTCCAATTATCAAAAACGGTGTGGAGAGGCTAAGTTTTAGTCCATTCTTTCTCTACCTGAAACTGATAATACCACAGATTTCCAATTTCAAAATTACTTTTTAGATCCCCCAAAATATTTTCATGTGGGTTCAATCTTACAGTTTATTAAAACCAATATGTTTGTTATTGCTTTGAAAGTTTCAACATTTCTTTTAATTTTATTAATATATCAAAACTGCACATTTCAATAGTAAGTCTCTTGACATTAATATTTTTTATTTATATACTTTTCCTAACCTGAGAAATATATGGGACAAATTCAAGTTGAAATAGATTCTTGATAATTTTAAAGTCTGAAACGAATCCACATATTCGATTAAAATCATATCTTTGAGACTTATTGATAAGTAGGATTTAAAAAAAAATCTCAGTCTATATTTGAGAGATGAAAACTATTTTCTTGGTTCATACACCGTTTTTTAATTTAAATATATTTCCATGATGTTTTTTATAGATTATCCCACTATCTTGATTTTGATTTATTTCGAAAATATTCAAGAACTATGCAAACTGAAGTATGTATTTTGGAAAAAAAATGAAGTAATCTATCCCTTATTTTTACCGTTTTATTTGATCAATTATAAATTAGATATGAAAGAATGTATACACACACACACACACATATATATATATAATATATATATATAATTCGACGAAAAATGGCCCCAAACTTAAAACAGTTTTATCGCAAAGATTTTTATTATGAAGAGGAATGACCGAAATATTTTTATTTTTAATCCTTTCAATCACATCCGAAATTTTGGTTAAAAATCTTTTTTTTTCTTTTGTTTTTACGTCAGCGCTCACGCAATATTTAGCATTAGTTTTTAGCGCTTTTCTTCAGGTGAAAAACGCATTAATTTGGAAATTCCTGCAAAAATCAAATAATTGTTAGATTTTAATGAAAGTTTCAGAACTTATTCAAAATGAATGAAATTATTTGAGAAATGGTTGTTTTTTAGAAAGCCCTGGTAAAACTAATTTTATCTGTTACCCTCCTCTTAATATGAAAAGTCAAACTCAAATATGTGTATTTTGTAATTTTTTAATTAAATGCAGAAGACTGAAGAATATATGTCATTGTTTTTTTTTGTAAATCGAGAAGCGTTTCTACCCAAACTTTAGCTCTGAATTGTAAAATACAAAACCTAATAAAACTAAGGCATAACCTAAAAGTCAATGTATTTTTTATACATTTTTAGAAAGAAAAACACACATTATTCATTAAAAAGTTTATCATCCATATATTTGTTATAAATAATATAAGGTATTAAATTAAAACTTTATGTAACAGTACCATTTTTAAATAAATTTCAGTGTCAACAGAATCAAATTAAAACTTTTCGTAAAAACAAAGTCTTAAAATGTAGATATTAAACGATATTAAAACTATTTCTTGGTAGGGACTTTGTAACATATGTAAGAGGATTAGGAACATTCCGATTATTACTTGTTTTTTTAAATCCAATAAAATTAAAATGTTACATGTCAGTATAACAATCGTGGTAAAAGTTCAACCTACTTTTTGTATTTGTTAGAAATAAATGTAGGGTACGCAAAAATAAAGTTGACCATTAGTGTAATTTTCTTTCATTCTAATTTCAGACACCATAGTTTCTCTTTTGGAAAAGCTTTAGTTCTATTCCTTCGAACACTTGATAGAGGGATGGTGTGTTTGTTTGTTTTTTGGGTTTTTTTTTAAGATCATTCTTATCCCAAATAAAATATCGTGAATACCCATGTAATTAGCATAGCACTCCTCGTCATTGGAACATTGGCTTCAGGAGAGAAAGCAAGAACGCTGTTTTCTATCTCTTTACATGTGCGTTTGTATATGCATAGTCTAGGGAATATTAAATAGATTGGGTTTCATTTCCTTATTGTAGTCCGCATGATGAGGTTTGAAATTGGATTCTCATCAGACATGTACAACTTTGTGGATCGATATAGTTCTTCTATCAGATCTAGACATTCGGTGGAGTCGGGGATTTGAAGGTAGTTTGTAATGGATAAGAAAAGAAAATCTCTATTGATGTGACCTAATGTTGCTGTAATGCCAACATGGAAGAGGTATGCAATTTCTTGGCGCTGTTTGATGACATATAGGTCATTATTACATACCGAACCAGAATAAAAACCAAATTGGGTTGTGAGGAACTAACTTTCATAGAACGATGATTGCCTAATTAATAACAATATTAATTATTACTTTCATTATAATGGATCCAATTGATATACCTCTCTATGCGTAAGAATATTGAAAACTATCAGGTCATCCCATAAGTTCTGTCCGAATTTTGAATAAGGAAAACAAGTGACCAAATGTTACATTTAATTACAGATTCAATCAACAAAGTATTTTCCCTGATTATCTATGATTCCTTCCATCTATTAATAAACTTGCTAATTCCATTACTGTAAAATTCTTTTGGCTTTGATTCGAAGAACTCACAAATGTCAGTTTTAACCTCTTCCTGTGTTACAAAGCTGTTTCTTCAAAATGATTTTGTAAGGTACGAAACAAATGGTAGTCTGAAGGAGCAAGGTCGGGAGAATAAGGTGGATGAGGAATTTTCTCCCAACCAAGTTCTTCGATTTTTTGTGACGTGATTCTTGCTGTGTGTGGTCGCGCATTGTCCTGATGAAACATCACCCGTTTTCGATTCACTCGATTCAGGTCTTTTCTTTCCTCAAAGCTTGGTTCAAACGCTCTAATTGCTGACTATATTTGAGCATTAATTGTTGCATTAGGTAGTAAGAATTCAAAGTGGATTATTCCTTGGCAATCCCACCAGATTGAAAGAAGAACCTTTTGCCCATGAAGTTCCCTTCTCGGCTGGGGTCCTTCCCCTTTACCAAGCCACTGTCTACGACGCTTAACATTTCGATAAAAGATCCATTTTTCGTCGCCAGACACAAGTCTATGCAAAAGGTGAAACAAGTTGGCGAGAATGGAGAGAAGAGTCGATGTCAACTCGGGATTTTTTTAGGTTGTTTTCAAACAATTCATGAGGCACCCATTTTACAAGTTAAGAAACTTTTCCAAGTTGTTGAAGATGACGATGAACTGTTGTATGGTTCGAACTGAGAACCACTGCCAATTCCTCAACTGAAAAAGCAGGATTTTCTTCAAGGGCTTCTCCAAGAAGCTTTTCATCAACTGGACGTCCGGTTCGATCTTCATCTTCATGGGTGAAATCTCCACCTCTGAATTTTGCAAACCATCTTTTGCAAGTTCTTTCATTCACACATTCCTCTCCATAAATTGAGCGAATGTTTCTATCCGCTTCGGCTGCTGAGTTTCCTTTCTTGAACTCATAAAGCATTATGTGCCTCAAATGATTCTTAGGTACTTCCATATTAGCAGGGTTTTAATCAAACAAAATTTAATGTTATTGTTCTCTGAAATAAAATGTGATCAGTTTAAATGCATCTAAACATAAAAAATAATGTTCAGCTCCATTAGACATTATAAAATACTCTTTAAATTTTAACAAAAAACATTGATTTGGAAATTCTTGCAAAAATCAAATAATTGTCAGATTTTAATGAAACTTTCAGGATTCATTCACAAATGAAAGAAATTA
>CAXIWW010000307.1:0-50000 GCA_964036315.1 Acanthosepion esculentum
TGATGATGATGATGATGATGATGATGATGACGACGATTTACCAGCGGAAGTCAAATACATATTTGTGTTACTGGTTCTAGGTCATTTACGATTTTACAAATTTCTTTTGAACACACTTTTTTTAATTAACGATAGACAAAAATAGATAATTTTCACACACACACACACACACACACACACACACACACACACACACACACACACACACACAGACACACACACACACACAAGCAAACATATTAACTTAATCTTTTAAAAAATGATTTTTGTCTCATAAAACATGGGACTTGCTTACATGTTCTGAGAACCCCAGTTTTTTAAATAAAATATAAGAAAAATATAAGGAATTAGCGTTCATCTCTAAGTAAAAAATAAGCAATTTCTGACAACTGTGTATATGCATTATTTAATAATAATAATAATAATAATAATGATCACGCACAAACACATACACACACACGCACACATTAAGAAAACAAGCAACTTTGCACCAATGAAAAGTGCATATATAAAAGAAAAAGAGAAATCTAAACAGTCAATTGTTGATATCTCCTGACGAGTGGATGGAGTGATTGTTGGCCCGTCTACGAAACTCTAAAGTCGAGATGCTGAAGGTAACACCAATTATCTAAATGATAAATTTTATCTTTGTATTAATTCTCTCTATCTCTATATAGATAGATATATGTCATTCGCAGACAGTACTATTTCGCTGTATCAAAGGTCCTCAGTGCGACTAGACGTTGGAAAGCCTCAAACCAGGACCGAAACCCGACCGATGTGGTTTCAGTCGGAGTTTCTACCCCTAAGCCATCAGCACTCGACAGGGAGAAACTGCTAATTCTAGCGTATTGTTTTAACAAATGTAAACAAAATATATGAAAAAGAAGTTGAAAATGCAATATTTTTGTAAACGTTAATTGTAACTTTCAAATTTCAGTGTATAAGAATTTCAAACTGGACATTTGCAAGTTAAAATTAGCATTCGTTCACTCAGAAAGAGTATGAATTTGAAATCTGATAGTTTAATAGATTTATAAGACATTTGGCCTTGACGAGCGTTTCGATGCGAAACTCTTGAGTCGGCTAACCAGATAAGTCTCTTCAATTTTTATTAATTTACTGAATATATAAATACTAGCTTAATAAGACATCCTATTGGGCGACATTGAAACTACCTCCTGTGGAAGGCTCTTGATTGGACCTTCACCACAAAGGTAAGGAGGAGTAGATGTGATAGGCAACAATAAACTACAGAAGAACTCAAAATTGATCGCTGCGTTTAAGTGTTTTTTAAGATTACCTTAACTATGAACCAGATCCTTAACCATTACCCCACTTCGAAAATCCCTGTGACGACCGGGTTGCTGTGTTATTCCCTATTATTTGGGCAGTAATAATTATTTTGTTCTGATAATTCACAAGCTAATCTTTCCTAGTAACTGCCATCTTGACTAGGAGTACCATACTTTTGTCGGAAAGTAGAAAACGATTGTCTCTCTTTTAACAGGATGAATGTGTCGATCTCTTAATAAAACCTTGAAGGTCACGTGCCAACCAGTTGTGAGGTTAGTTTAGCTCTCGGCAGAGGCGTATGTAGCATCCGGTTACTGTTCGGCGATCGAGAGAATACAATGCGCCCTGATTGGGAACATAAATCATAATCAGAGCCGTACTGGGCCTTTGTCGGAGACCCTACAGGTCCTCCCGTTTTTTTTTTTATTCCTGCCCCTCACATACCGATTGTTCTTTTTACAGGTGTTTTAATTTTTCTGTGTGGGACAAAATGATAACGAATATATATATATATATACAGAAGATCCTCGGGTTACGTCGGATCCGACGTACGGCGTTTCGTGGTTACGGCGCCATCTCCCATAATATAATACGTCGTCACGCGGCGCTATGTGTGGAAGACGGCGTTGTTTCTTCACCGGCTGTACGCCATATTGGATTGTGCTACATCCGCTATCTCTCCTTTGTGTCGTTTTTTTTTTTCTTGTTTTTTTAACTTTTTGTCCTTCATTATGGCTCCCAAGCGTAAGGCAGACACGTGGGTGCTTATGTAGGTGTGTTCCGACCTACGTCGAAAATCAGGTTACGTCACGCCGTAAGTCGATGACCCCCGATATATATATATATATATATATATATATATATATATATATATGTGTGTGTGTGTGTGTGTGTGTGTGTGTGTGTGTGTGTGTGTGTGTGTGTGGTACGTAGTCGCATAATTATATATATATATATATATATATATATATATATATATATATATATATATATATATATACCGAACATCCTCAGGTTATATCGGACCGGACTTTCGCTATCTCTCTTTTGTTTCGTTTTTTTTTTTTCTTGTTTTTAACTTTTTGTCCTTCATTATGGCTCCCAAAGCGTAAGGCAGACTCGTGGGTGCTTATGCAGGTGAATTCCAACCTACGTCGAAAATCAGGTTACGTTGCGCCGTAGGAACGGATCTCCGACATAAAATCGAGGACCCCCTGTATTCATGCATTACATATTTGTATATTTCTGTGTTGTATATAAAATGTTTTCAGGGATAACGCATTTTTTAAATTAAATTCCATTCGTTTACTTTTTAATTCGTCCTTCCTTACGTATTAGTATATCACGGATATACTAATGCCTGTAGCAGCCCTTACAGTGTGAAGCGGAACAGGATATGTCTTCCTCCTTTCCAAACACCCCATTACTTGTAAAGCGGCGTTAGTAATTAATTATTCATAGTCACTATTAGTACAGTATAGTAAACTTTCAATAATTGTGGTGTTGAGTTTAACAAATATAAATTGGCAATCTTGGTAAGAAGAAGTCGGAAGGACGTAGAGGTTTTTTTTTTCTTCTACCCTAGAAATAAAACATGCTAGCAAAATGAAGAAAAGTGGTGTTATCTGCCTTTTCTCCGACCCTGGGGAGGAAAGCTAAATGAAAAAGAAAAGAAAAAAAACTGCCTTTACTTACAAGTCAGACACTTTATGTTGTACGAGACTGTGTTTACCAACGTGTGCGACAAGCATCATCTCTTCAAGGCACCCCAAATCCAGACTAATCTACACTGACTGACCAAAAGGACAGCTCACAAGCCTATGGCGACATTTTCCCTTAGGGAAATATGTCTTCACCAGATACAGCAACTCTGGCTAGCAGTTGGGAAATATCCATGAATCACTGTTTTCCGTTTGAGAAACATGTCTTCGCCACTGCCATACAAAATAAATCCGTCCCTCTCGAATCACCATTGGGAAATCTAAATATGTCTTCTCCGGAAACATGGAAAATTCCCCCGGCAGCTCGAATTCCCGTTGGGAATGATCACAAGTAAGACCCTATGTCTCATCGACATTTACACATGCTTGTTTTTGTATACATGTGTTATAGTTTCTCTGTGTGGGACACGTGTAAATGTTTGTATATAATTTTGTGTAAGACTTAGCGGTCTGAAACTCTGTCTGGGAACAAAGCATGTTTGTCATTCCGTTTCGTTCCGCTATTCTGTTCCGTCCGTGTATTAAGATGTTACGATATCATGGATATAGTAATGCTCGTAATGGGGGAAATACAAATAGGAAAAAATTCTTTTCTTACAGAGCAATCCCATTAGAACTTTCTCTATATCTTCCCAAACTTTCTTCTATGGAAAGATGTATGTTAGTTAATTTTCTGCAAAAATGTATTTTCAGTGTAGTCTTATTATATAAAATATTCGTAGAAATGAACAGGCGTCTGATACAGAGAAAGATTATTTTATACATTTAGAAAATGGCGCTTACAGTTTATAGTAGAAGAAAGGAATGCAAGCGGATTAAATTAGAAAACCTGAAATGTAGTTTCAGTTGTCGGTGAGTTTTTTTAATTACTAGCTGGCTTCACTTATCTCTTTAGGGTCATGGGGTTGCTTCCGCGAAATTTCTGTAGATGTACTGATAATTATTTTTTTGAGTGTCCTAACTATTTACCTATTTTTTGGGAGATACAAATTCGAATGTTTTAGAACAGGAATGGTTGAACATTCTCGAGCAGTGGGCTGCATGAGACATGGGTCAATATAAAGTGTGCCACACTATTAAAAAGATTCAAGGTCATTTCTTGTTGAAGGCACCTCAAACATTTTCAGTAAAAGAAAAAAAAACATAACACATTAGTATCTGCCATATAAATGAAGTAAAGCAGTTTTTTTTTCTTTGGTGAAAAGATTTTTCTATAATTGAAAATTAAAGTTTATTTTAATTTTTTTTTAATTGATACCAATAGTAGTAGATAATTTCGATAATCCTCCGATATCACACTGCTCCAGTGTCTTTAGAAAGAGAGTAGAGGTTTATCCCTTATTTCCTGTTGAGGATTGGGTATCCGGTTCCTTCTAAAGTCTACTTCAACTCTATACTTCTAGCGTTTCCTAAAACTCTGATATGCTATTTAATGCTTATTTTCCCCAGTACGAGTAAATAGGTATGCATATCGCCCGGTTCACACTCTTTTATAGTCTTTTACAAGAGGGGTAGAGGTTTATGCCTTGTTTCCTGTTGAGAATTGGGTTTCCAGTTCCTTCTAAAGTCTATTTCAACTCTATATTTCCAGCGTCTCCTAAAACTCTATGTTATTTACTGTATATTTTCCTTAGTGCGAGTAGATAGGTTGGAATAGCGCCCGGTTCACACTGCTTCCTAGTCTTTTAAACAGGAGTAGAACTTAATCCCTTCTTTCCTGTTGAGGACTGTTTGAATTCTCGGTTCCATGTAAAGTCTACTTCAACTCTATACTTCTAGCGTCTCCTAAAACTCTGATATGTTATTTACTATTTATTTTTCCTTGGTGCGAGTAGATAGGTTTGCATAGCGCCCGGTTCACACTCTATCCTAGTCTTTTCCACAAGAGTAGAGGTTTATCCCTTGTTTCCTGTTTAGGATTGGGTTTCCGGTTCCTCGTGACGTCTACTTCAATTCTATACTCGTAACGCTTGTCCTTTCTCGTGCTAATACAGCTCCACACAGTCACTCTCTACCTTGAGAGGCTCTTGGGCCTTGTATTGGCTGAAGATTAGTATGAAAAAAATCCATCCAATGTAAGGTAGAAAAGCCGCTAAGACTCAAAGGGTCACTGGTATGTGAGAATAAGAAAACAGGCGCATTATTGAGGAGCGAGAATAGTAAAAGAGTAATCGGGAGGACCGTAGATAACGATTGACATTGCATTTAAATGTTTGAAGATAAAAGTTGGATGGAATGCAAGAAGCCAGAACAGAGTTCCATAAGCGAGAAACCGTTAACATAAATGTTACGGTTACATCTAGCCAATTCAACATTAAACCGATGGTACCTTCTTGAAAAAGTACCTCGCTTAAATTCATAATGTCCAGGTACCATACCAAAGAGTTCATCCCAACAATTACCATGAAAATATTTATAGAAAAGGCACAAGGAAGCAACTTTACGGCGGTCGGAAAGTGACTGAAGCCGAAATGCCAGGTCAGGACCAATAATATTGTTGATTCGTCTTCAGATTTTAGCAGGAATCATTCAGTATAAAACAGGATCACCGGACCATATGTGGCAGCAATATTCGATGCCTAGACTTATAGATATGTAAGATCAGGATTGCATTGGATTAGATTGGTTTGTTTTAAGGCATATCAACATCTCAATGGGTTATTTATTGCTGGTAATAATTTTTTTTCAAAAATTTATTGCTGGTAATATTTTTTACTAAGTATTTCTGGTATTAAAATCTATTTTTTTTTTGTCATAGTGTTTTGACTCCAGTTTGGGATTAACTATTTAGCTAGGACCCTAACGGATACTACCACCCTAGGTCTGGGTGGACCTGGGAACACCAGCAATTAAGAGGTGGTTCCATGCTCCTCAAAATCTTCTGATCAGAGGCCTTGCTGTTGAACGTAGTTTATCGTCTTACCCAGGACGCGGATGTAGTTTATCGTCATACCCAGGACACGATATATTCAGCAGAGAAATACTGTCTAGTACGACACAGTGAAGAAACTTTCTTAGCAGATGACCTAGCAGTGGATTCAATATAGTCTTTTCACTTCATGAAAGCCGAGAACTTTAGCCCGAGAAGGCGCCATGAGTCACTTTCCTGGAGGTCAGCATCAGTAATGCTAATGGATGAATGGAAGGGTCTCTCGGATGATTAACTGCGAGAAGTTTGATTCTGAGGGGTTAACATTCTTTTGCCATAGTTAATGATGGTGTTGAGGTCGTTTTGGACAGCAGCTGCCATTTTGACCTTGTCGGACTGATCAGTTTTACTATAAAAGCAGGAGTAAATGATTGTGTCGTCAGCGTAGATGTCAAGTTGAGAGCTGATGTCGTCGGGAAGGTCGTTAATGAAGATTATAAACTGCGTAGGACCAAGGATGGAGCCCAAGGGATACCCGTGTCAGTACGAAAGGATCTAAAAACGGCTCAGGCTACACTAATTCTGTCCCCTAGATGGATGTAGTTTTAGATCTTAGCCAAAATAATAATCTTACTTCTCCTGGAGGATAGTGTAGGGGTGTAGTATGTTGGCTAGGGTCACCATGATATAATCAATATCAAAGAAGGCTGTGTTCTTGTAAAACAACACCCTACATTAATTTATGAACAACAATACACGAGAGAAAAATAATCACGCTCAGTGAACATTAATATTGTATTAACAATGGTATACAAATTTCAACAATAAGTATAAAGAAAGTTGCTTCCCTTTTTCCATTAATGAAAAGGGTAATTTTAGCTAATAAATGTTGAATACAAAATTGAATGTAATTTAACTACAAAGTTCAATTGAAGTCTTAGCTAAATAAAGAATAGTTCCACAGTGTTTTATCAGTGTAGAAAGATGTAATTTTCATGTGTGATATCAACAAGATTTAGTATGATTACTTGAATTAGTAATAATTAAGAATTAGAATGTCAATATAGCGCCGTGCCTTATTTTCTAAGAATTGAACTGCTACTGCTACTGGCAAACAGCGAGAGTCTTTATATAACAAGTTTTAGGCTCCGGATGGCTTGGCGCCAAAAATATAGAAAAGATAATAAAATACGCGATTGGTCAGGAAATGGACCAATCCGTGATTTTAGAGAAAAATTTGAATTACCCGCGATGGTTAAATTGTCCTATAATAAGTATCATGTATTTATTAACCAATGATATTAAAGAAAGCGGAGGTGTGGCACATGTAAGTGATTCCCACAATAGCATCACCTATCCTGAAGGAAGACCGAATTGGGTTTCACAGATGATTAATAGAGAGCAATTTTGTTTTGGATGCGTTAAAGTTAACAAGCCATTCTTTGCCCCAGTTAACAACCGACTATAGGTCTTTTTAAAACAGCCGCCAATTTGACCTCGTCGATCTGATCAAACTTTTTATTTATAGTATTATTACTGACGACAGTGTGATTAACACAAGCTGCTACATCTGATTTATTGATATGAAAATACGACAAAAATCTTTTTTTAAAATAAAAATACATTCAGAGAAAACATTCTTATGAACATTTCCTGTTTCTAAAGTAACAGATGTTTACACGTATGGTCTTCCATAGTGAACATCTCCAATGATTTAAAATACTGAAAATGTAACCGGAAATGAAAGGTTACAAAATTCCGGAAACATTGTACTTAATAATTGTTTAGTGTGTGATATGCCTAGTGGCGTAGCGTGGGCTGAGCCAGAGGGCTTATTGCCCCGGACAATACATTTTTATTTTTTTAGGGATACAAAAAAAAAAAAATTACTAGAATTTATTTACAACAGCTCATGGCTAAGGAGGAACATGCGAAATAGTTTAATTCAAAACCCACCCCACGCGACTGAACATGCCTGAGAGAGTTTCAGTGAACAACTGAGAACGAAACGAAGCAAATAAAATTTTAATAAATGCTATTTTTCTCATTAAATTAATCGTGCCATTCATAAAGTCAAACGGACCGCATGTGGCCCGAGGGCCGCAGTTCGCCCATAACTGTTTTACTCAAACCAACGGCGATTGGTTGAAAATTATTTTTATATCTCGGGATTTCTTTTTATGTTACGCCTGTAAAAAAAATACATTTTAATTTAGATATTATTTTGGGCGTATTTTTTTAAATTTTATTTTTTATCCTGGAGCTTGCGAGATGCTTCTACTGGGTTAAAATGTGAATCAGCTTGTGATATATAACATTATAACAAACTCGAGTTCAAAGACAGTAATCGTGGGACTCTAGCCTTCTTCCGTACTGCACAGTTTTAAAAACCAGATGCGTTATCTCATGGTGTACATATTGTCACGGTGTTGGGTGATTGTCTTAGAGAAAAGTATTATAATATGATAATTACATCGTAATTATGTAGTAGTTTTTTAAGCAAATAAAAGGCTGTACACGCAAGTGTATATTTCTTAATAAATCAATAAACCAACGGCGATTGGCTGAAAATTATTTTTCTCGGGATTTTAAATTAGATCTTATTTTGGGCGCATTTTTTTTTATTTTTATTTTTTTTACATTTTATTTTTATACTGTATTTTGCTAGAATTTTAACAAGCATCTGATTGAAATTGTCGCAGTTAGCTCCCCTTCATTTCCTTAACCCTTCACCAGGGGTCTCTCTCTCCGGGGAGTATAAATACGGGCTGACCTTTCGCCTCTTTCTCTTTCCACGGCTTCGCACACGTGCGGCCAAACTGCCTCTCCTGGGGCCGGCAGCCTCGCACGTGGGGCGAGGTACAAAAAACTCTCTCTAAAAATTTTCCAATATGTGAACTCTAATACACAGCCAGCGTTTCCCATGTTCAGGGAACACGCTAAAACAAAATACACCCCGTACGGACATTTCAATTCAACACACACACAATAACTTTCCATACAGACACTGTAACGTTTTATTCATGTTTTAAATGATGTATTTGTAACTCGTGTTTTCATCTATTCGTAATTCACGTATTAATATATATTTGTTTTGTACATATATATCGGTCTTGTTTGTTTCTTTATCTTCTTTGGACTCCATTAAAGTCCAACATTTTTATGTAGCTGGACCGGCCAGCGGAAGCCATAACCTAGAGATAACTCATCTTCTCTTCTTCCATCCACACACCGCCTGGTCCACTACAAAATGATTACACGCTAGCTATCTTAATTTTTAAAATGTTGTCGGAGTTAGCTCCTCCTCGGTTTCCTTAATCCTTCAACAGGGGTCTCTCTCCCCTGGCTATAAATACTGGCTGACCGTTCGCCTCTCTCTCTTTTTCGACTCAGGCCTTGGGCCGCCACCTCGCGCGGAGGCGAGGTAAAATCTCTCTTTTTTCACTTAGGCCAATATGTGACCTCTCACAGATACAGCGTTTCCCAAATTCTGGGAACGCGCTAAGAACAATACACGTACGTACGAACACTCACAACACACGCACATAATTTCTCCATACAAACTCTACGTAACTGTTCATGTCTTTGTGTAACTCGTTATTAATATATATTTGTTTTTACCCATCTATATCGGTCGTTTGTTTTCTTTGTCTTCTTTGGACTTAATTAAACCCCGACATTCCCATGTAGCTGGACCGGCTAGCAGGAAATTTTAACCTTCTGATATCTCTTCACATCTTCACCCCCCGTACGGTCCGCTACAATGTGAATACAATTGCCCTTTAAGAGAGACTTAACTCAGTTTCTACTAGAAACTACAGCGTGTTCAACGAGGCTGGCATCCCGTTCCCACCCCTTCACCGTTGAAACTGTTAGATGTAGACGTCTCTTCTACTCCAATAGCTTCATGTCTCGCACATCTTGCCTGTGGAACTCCCTTCCTTATTCCTGTTTCCCTGACAAATAGAATCTCCAACTATTTAAGTGTAACGTCAATCGACATCTCCAGTTGCCTTGATCTATCCACTTCCCTTCTCCACATCCTTTCACCTTTCATTCCCATCGGCTTTCGCTCCAAATCTTCTGTAACCCTCTTGCCTTGATCGATCTACTATCTTTCTCCACATCCTCTCCTTTACCACTCCTATCTGCTCTTCCTCCAAACCTTCTGTAACCCCTTGCGTGCTGGTGGCTTCCAGCCTTGCTTGGGGTGATAAGCTTAAAAAAAAATACATACAGGGAGTATGAAGCGTGGAGACACAGCTTAGGCATGCCAGTCGCTCTTTCCAGTCGGACTAAATGGTTGAAGCCGTAGTTTGCCGTTTCCGCAAGCAATACCTTCTTTTGTCGGGGAGCTATGGTCATTACCTGGCGCTTGGGGGCATCCCCGAATAAGGAAGAGCCAAGGGAACTTGAGAAGGTTTGGTCCCGAATTCATGGGATACCACTTTAAACTCGACCTTGTCTTTGTGTCACATCCCTTTCAAGTGGGCGTGCAGATAAATAGGTACTGTATTTTCCGGATTGGAAGACTCACCCTAATTTTGGAAAGAAATTTCTGAGAGAAAAAAATTCATTCTCATACAACACATTCACCATGCGTCCCTCGCATACTGGAGCCACGTATTGTTTACATTAATCACTGGTCCGATTTTGTTTGTATGGCAATAACATACTAGTCAAGAGCAGAAAGGCTCCTGCATTTTAAGCATTAAGAGCATTTTAAGCATTAAGAGTATTTTAAGCATTAAGAGCATTATAAGCATGTGGCTCGGCTCCAGGAAGGTTTATAGTCTTAGAAATACTTGTAACAGCTAAGTACTGAGGTTACATCATGTAAAAGGCAGAATTAGGTAGATAGCTAAAATTATGGTGTAATGACTCAACATACAAATCCATGTCCCTATCAGTGAAGCCAATTAGGTGACCGCCCAAGCTTACTTGAGACGTCTTGGAAGACGCACATGTATTTTTCAGGGTATTTTTGTTAGGAAAAAAAGGTGCGTCTTGTAAGCCGGAAAATACGGTACGAAATTCGGTTCTGACTGGTCGCACGCTGAAATCATTTAATTTTAGTAACCTATTAATTTTTTTTTAATGCTATGTCTCTTGAGTACGTAGACGATCGTGGATTTCCAAACGTTACCTTGCTTTATTATCTGAGAATTGATGTGGATTCTGAGGAAAGATAGTCGACTTGTTTCCTGTTGCCTTCTCCACAGTTTAGAATTCGGAGTTTTGCTGCTGGTTGCTACGCAAGGCTAAAAAGCCCATAGCTAGGGTGGAAGGAGAAGAGAAGAAGCCATGTCTCTCCCCAAGGTCATGTGTGCGAAAGTAAACGCAATAGATAGATTAACCCAGAATTTAAACTTGGTTTCGCGATTCCACTGTCTTGTCCGATATCCGTTACACTGTCATACACAACCACTACTCTATCGTAAAACTCCATAGAAATCTCATGAGACTGTGTGTCTAAGTAAAAAAAAAACGAAAAGGAAAATATGAAATAGAGACGCCGAGGGCAGTAGTCAGCGAAATGACCCGCAGATCATTTAAATAAATTGCTATTCACTAGAAAGTTCGATCCTTAGTGGCGTTTAGGTAGATTCCCGTTGTTTTTTGTTTGATTTTTTTTTGGGGGGGGGTCTTCATTTTTATACTCTTAAAAGTTAAAAACAAAGATTAACTTCATAGAATTTACAAATAAATAAATAAAGTTGAGAGTGTTTCCTTGTAGAGAAGTGGTTGGTTTTTGGCTTTTTTTTTTGTCTGTTTTTGTCGTAAAATTCGATATCTTCATTTGAAACATTTCTGGTCCCACTAATTAAAAGAAAGAAAGAAAGAAAGAAAGAAAGAAAGAAAGAAAGAAAGAAAGAAAAGCTAAGCTCCCTAAACTTATTCCGGACAGTTGTGGACAATGTAGCATTTCTTTCTTTTTTTTCTTTTTTTTCTAGATAGATTTGTGTGTGTGTTCAAACGTTATCTGTTTTTAACAGCAGTCAGGGGGTTTGTAAACAATAGCTTCCTTATATTCAGAAGGGAAATAAGTTCATTTTTTTTTTTTTTCTTTCTTTCTTTCTTTCTTTTTTTCCGATGGGATATAGGGTGGTGGGGTGGAAATAGAAGTAAGAGATCACGTGGTCGAGTTAACGGACCAATCGGATTGTTTCTTTTGGAGAAAGTAGGCTTACCTGCCGAGACGGCCTGAATTATGGCGCGTGATAGAGAGAGAAAGAGAAAACCTCAACGACAACAGTTTTTATTTATAAATGATTTTCTAAATAGTTGTCGAAGGCGGTGATCCCAGAATTATTTGTTATATCGAGACGCGTGGTTTTAGTGTGCTTGTATTTGTACTTCATTTTTTTTTCTTCTTTCGTCCCCTGAGGGGGGAAAAAAAGTTGTACAACTGACTGTGATAGTCATCATCATCATCGACTACTACAAACTGAAATGGCCTTCCTAATTATGACTGCAACTACCGGCGATGATGATGATGCCGCTGCTGCTGCTTCTACTAAACGTGAACTATCTCCAGAGAATCGTCTTCACGCAACTGTGTAGTTCTACAAAACTACAACGTTATTCTAAAAGTACGTGTTCTCTTTTTTTCTTTCTTTTTTTTTTTTTTGGTTTCAATATTACAATGTTTATTTTTTTTTTTTTTTAATGTACACAATTTATTTTCCGCTCTTCATCAACCAACAAGTGCGAGTAATTCATTTATTTAATTTGTTTTTAAATGTTTTAAATTCTTAAAAACAAGGAAGTTGAAAAAAACAATATTTATAACAAAAATATATCCAAAATCATAATTGCTTCTTCTTGCCAATCGTGACTTCAGTATTTTATTTTTTATTTACTTTTTCTCAACTACTCAACAAAAAAAAATGTAAGTATCTATTTTTAAAACTAAAATTATTCAATAGCCGTAATTCTCTTTGAATAAAATGAAAACGCAAAGTTTAATTAACGAAAACTTTGGCAACCTTGTTTTCTTTACCAAATTTCAAATTCGGAATTTTTTATTTTTTTTCTGTTTGAAATTTTGTTTTCTTTCCCAGTTAAAATCGCTAAAAAACAAAACAAAACAAAACTTTTTTTCCTTCGAGGTATTTCTAT
The DNA here is from genome assembly GCA_964036315.1 of Acanthosepion esculentum. Taxonomy (NCBI): domain Eukaryota; kingdom Metazoa; phylum Mollusca; class Cephalopoda; order Sepiida; family Sepiidae; genus Acanthosepion; species Acanthosepion esculentum. The sequence continues at coordinate 13,009 of CAXIWW010000307.1, forward strand.
TCATTAAGAAGCAAGAATGTAGATTTCATTAAAAGAAGAAAAAATCTTTCTAAGATAATTCCAATACCAAAAAACAAACGTTTTTAAAAATTTGATTAGCCTCCACATAACCGATTCTCTTGGAGACTACACTACACACATGAACATGAAGCTGTTTTCCACTTCAGAAAAGTACTTACAATTAACTTCTTCCTTTTTTTTTCTTTTTCTTTTTTTTTTTTTTAAAATGCCATGATTTAATTGACCGTTTAATTCCGAATTATTCAAATTAAAATGCCATTTTTCTTTTTCTTTCCTTCCTTTTTAATAGAAACTAAGTATAATTATTATTCATGCTAAACGACTACTTATTCACATACTACGTACAATTAGCATTCTTTTTCTTCCGATGTCTTGTGAGAGTAGCAGGAAAGAAAAAAAAACATTCCAAGTGGATTTTAAAAGGAGGAATTTATCAAAATTCGGTCGAAGTTGTTTTACCAACAAACTTAGGTATCCCCCCCCCCCCGTTAACGTTAGTTTACTTTAATTATCTAACTTACTTATTCCTTTCATTTTTTAATTTTAATTAATAAATTCTACTTACCGTTCTTCGGTTATCACGGAATCGGTAACTTTTTTTTCTGTCCGTATTATGTAAATTTTCGTAGCTGACTTTTTTTAGTTCAAGGCCCCAAATGTGGGGAGCTCGTTTACTACAGTTAAAAGTGCTCATTTTTTTGGGGGGGGGGTATTTTTTATTTTATTTTTAATATTAACACGTTAGTCAATTGGCATTTATAGTAGAAAGTTCTGTCAAAGTGAATTTTATTTTTCACTTTCGGGAAGTCTGTTTATAAACTATTTCCCTTGGTTCACACCAGTAAACTAAACACTACTAACAGAGAAATTGATTTCTCTTATCGCATGGGTGGGTGATTTCCAGTACTTGTACTTCCGTCTTTTTTAATTTAACTTTTTATTTATTTAAATTTTAAAATTACCCCCCAAAAAAACCTCTTTAAGTTCGTTGTCTTTCTAATTGACACTATTTACAAGAGCTTTATTCTTTTTCACACTCTAATAATTAGGTTTCCTCTCAATTTTTTTTTTAAGTTTTCCTCCTCCTCTCCGACTAAGTTTGTTTTACTTTCTTCTTGCCTTTCATTTCGATTTTTTTTCGCTCTAAGCAAAGCTGCTTACAAAACAATTATTAAACTTCTTTTAATAATGTAACAAAATCTAAACGTTGGGATTTAACATGGAAAAAGAAAAAAGCCACAATAGGATCGATTCTAAAAAAAAAAAAGTATTTTAAAAATACTTGAAATTAAATTTTAAACTCTCTAAATCAATAAACACCTGTTTAAGTTTATATTTTCAGTTATTTAAAGCTCTACAAATGATCTAATTAATTAAACTTTTTAAACATACAATCAGCGAATAATTTTTTTTTTCTTTTTATAGTTCATAAACAGTAAAATTTTAAAACCTAGTTTTTTTTTGTTTTCTTTTTTTCATCAGAGATTTGTTATTTTGTGTGTGTGCATATGAAACTAAAGTTGATGACTAGAAGAACAAAGATCAATATTCATTGAAACTAACATCTACTCACTAAAAATCGATATCTAAATCTGCCACACTGCCACAAAGTTGTCATTGATCAATACTTTTAGAGTAGTAAGGATAAGATATGCGAGTTCAAATTGTCGACGGAATCTTCTCCTTACAACGAACGGTGGTAGAATTGTACAAGAGGCGGGCGAACCCTGAGTGAAGTGATTAAGTTAAAACGCACAAAAAAAAAAATGAATGCATCTTTCTCTTTGAGTTGAAGGAATATTAAAAAATTAGATTAGCCAATCACGCTACCATGGTTTGAACCTTTTGGTATCCTCAGGTAATATAGGCCAAGTGGTTTCCTAATGTTTTATTATTTTCACGCACACACGTGTGTGTGTGTGTGTGTGGTACTTATGGGGGAAAATGCTCATTATGATAGTGATAGAGAACATATTCCGTTGTATGGATACAAGTTTGTGAACCTGGGTTTCACGCTTTTGTGATCATCAGACTGATAGCAAAATTGTCAAACCAAGGGTCACAAACTCATAGTTGTGTGTGTGTGTATATATACATATGTATATAATTTTTTTTCCTCTCTCTCTCGTATAAAATGTTTCATAATTTAATTTTTTATTTTTTACTTCCAGATTGATGGCGAGCAAAACTGAATTCTTCAATCGGAAATCGTTGTTGAAGAACTACTTACCGTAGGTTTGATTACGGTTTAAAAAAAAAAAAACAAAAAAAAACGCATATATATATATTCTTGCATCATCTTCTAATCTTTGAAAAAAAATTTTTTTTTTTTTTTTTTTTAAATTTTTTTATTACATGCTTGCTTATTGAGTTACCTTACTAATAACACTGAAGTCAGTGTTTTATTAGTTTATGTACTGTAGAGAAAGTAACACACTAAGTGTTAAAGAAAGACTGATCTGCGGCATGTCCGATCCAGTTTGTATGACAAACTCTTCAGAAACGCATACCGCTAATCCTGGCTACGTGGACAAGATGTTGTTACCTGACCCTAGCCCTAGTGATGATGAGGAACGGGTGGAAAGATGGCTTGACGGACACCCGGACTTTGTTCACAATTATTTTCTACGCAAAGCCAAACGATACACGGTCGACGAATGGTTGGTTTTGCACTCTGTTTACCCTCTTCAACAAGAGCCATCTATTTCTCTGACTGCGGGTCAGTTAGAGGCTTCGTCATCAGCATCACTGTCTAATTCTGGTGCCAACACCCCTGTGAGAAAGATATCAGCTCAGGAATTTGATCGAGGCAGTGTGTTGAATCCAATGGTTTCCACAGTGGGTGGCACACCGACCTTTCTTGGCCCAGTTTCACCATCTGGCCAACCCAGCACTACCCTGACGGGAGGTGTTGCATCAGCTCCTAAATTATCAATCCGTCGAAGGTCGCGTAGCGAACTGCAAGCCTTAGATGAAAAGGAACTTATGTATGAGCTTGTCAAAGACACAGCTGAAGAACTGGATGTCGCTGTTCTTTGTTTTAAAATTCTACAGAATGTGAGTGTTTTATTAAATGCCGATTGCTGCTCCCTCTTCCTGGTTCAATATAATTACTCTGGAGAAAAGATTTTGGTTTCTAAACTCTTTGATGTCAACTCCCGATCGACATTCGAAGAGTGCCTGAAACAGATGGAGGAGATTAATATTCCCTGGGGTACTGGAATTATTGGTCATGTTGCAAAAACTGGTGAATCTTTAAATATTCCTGATGCATATCAGGTAAGTCAATTATTTTATTTTATTTTATTTTTGTTGCATAAATGTGCCTGAGCCGGTCTATGCAGTAGGGATTAGCTACCACCTTAGCATACAAGCTACATTTCTGGTGTTTTTAAAAAAAAAAAAAAAAAAAGTCTGAATATTCCAAAAACGGCATTAAAATTTAGAGAATCCTACTGTTTAGGAGATATTAACAATTTTTGGTCTTCTTCTTGTCTCTACTACAGCCCGTCCGACATTTGGTCTTTTCTCTTAATAGCAACAAATGATTTGGCATTAAAACTTTCTTTTTTATTGAGTTTTGGGCCTTTTTCTGTGTAAAAGTGGAGGATTATTATTATTATAATAATATAAGTAATTATAATAATATAAGTAATAATAATAATAATATAAGTAATAATAATATAAGAAGTAATAATAATAATAATATAAGAAATAATAATAATAATATAAGAAGTAATAATAATAATAATATAAGAAGTAATAATAATAATAATAATAGAAGTAATAATAATAATAATAATAGAAGTAATAATAATAATAATAATAGAAGTAATAATAATAATAATAATAGAAGTAATAATAATAATAATAATAGAAGTAATAATAATAATAATAATAGAAGTAATAATAATAATAATAATAGAAGTAATAATAATAATAATAATATAAGTAATAATAATAATAATAATATAAGTAATAATAATAATAATAATATAAGTAATAATAATAATAATAATAATATAAGTAATAATAATAATAATAATAATATAAGTAATAATAATAATAATAATAATATAAGTAATAATAATAATAATAATAATATAAGTAATAATAATAATAATAATAATATAAGTAATAATAATAATAATAATAATATAAGTAATAATAATAATAATAATAATATAAGTAATAATAATAATAATAATAATATAAGTAATAATAATAATAATAATAATATAAGTAATAATAATAATAATAATAATATAAGTAATAATAATAATAATAATAATATAAGTAATAATAATAATAATAATAATATAAGTAATAATAATAATAATAATAATATAAGTAATAATAATAATAATAATAATATAAGTAATAATAATAATAATAATAATATAAGTAATAATAATAATAATAATAATATAAGTAATAATAATAATAATAATAATATAAGTAATAATAATAATAATAATAATATAAGTAATAATAATAATAATAATAATAACGCATGAATATTATTATAAAAATAGCATTAAAAATGTGTGGAAATCTACTGCAATCTTATTTGGGTCTTGGGTCCAGCACAGCCACCCTTGGGCGACTGCACAAAAGTTTACCCATTTACTTGGGGTGGAGGGCTGGGGAAAGACACTTGAGTGCCTTCATATTTCTGACTTCGGCAGCCAAGCTGTACTTGGGATCCAAATAAGATTGTCAATATCCTCCTAAATGGTAGACTTTCCACTATTTTTACTGCTATTTTTGTAATAATAAATTGTCTGGTTTTTGTTTTGTTTTTTTGTTTTTTTTTTCTTCAATTATGTACTTTTTATACTGAAAAAGGCCGCAAACTCAATAAAAACAAAGTTTTAAAGTCAAATCATTTGTCGTTATTAAGAGAAGACCAAATGTCGGCCGCGTTGTAGCCAAGGCAAAAATAAAACCAACTAAGATTGTCGATGTCTCCGAAATGCTAGGTGTCAGCAAATTTTTAATGCTGTTTTTCGAATATTCAGTTTCTTTCTTTCTTGTCTTTTCTTTTTTCACCTGAAATAAGGCTTCTTCTTTAAATCAGTGTCTGGGTCCTAATCTGCAGTTTTTACTCGAATAATTACTGTGTAACCAAAGAATCACCCAAAGTCTTAGACAAATGGGTGATTTTTGAATAGGCCTTGGAATATAGGTTATCTGTTTGTGACCAACACCTAAACACACCTGTTTGATAGAAATCTCCTGATAAAGCTACAATAAAAATATATCAGGACCAGTGCAAGTGTCACGTGCCCAACTCCGAATCTATGATACGGGGAGGGCGGGACACTCCCACTCAACGACATCTCCATTTTCATAAGGTAGAGTTCATATAAAACACAAATTTTACTGTAACCTAATTATGTACAATATTGGATCATATGCAATATAGGTGAACAATTCAATCAGAAAAATAGAAAATAAATACATACACACACACACACACACACATATATATATATATATATATATATATATATATATATATATATATTTATATAAAATACAAATTTTATTGTAACCTAATTATGTACAATAATGGATCTTATGCAATATAGGTGAACAATCCAACTAGGAAAATTGAAAATAAATACAATGTATCTAAATGCAAATTAGAGACCTGTAATATCAGATCTTAAATAAATCAATATTTTGTGGCAATTATTAACATCAACTAGAGTTGTTTTTGTTTTCTTTTTTTTTTTTTTTGTTTGAGACTTATCCTGAGCAAAGTAAATTCACAGATTTGGATGATGAAAAAAGAAAAATCCCAGAATGACATAAAAATCCACAAATTTTTCATTTTATAATAGCCAGTTGAGATGTATATAAATGTAGGTAGAAAAAAAAAAAAGGTGTTAAGATGGCATGGGGTCAAAAGCACAGCCTGGGCCCCACCCAATCACGTTAGCACACGGGATGTTAGTACACACAGGCCCTGTATACATATGTCAGTTACATTAACAATTTTACTATTGTAAGAAATGTAAATGGTACCAAAACACAAAAGTATTTCTCATAATTCTAAGTTTAATTAAATGGTAGATATCAATTTAAGTGTTTTCCAGGTATCATTAGTGACTCTGATGTCTATAATAACCTCTTTATGTAAAACCACTTTCATTTTAACTCTTCTGTTAAAAAACAATAGGGAGAGTCGGTATTCTAATCAATATAAAATAGCTATGATTGGTGGGGGTGGGGAAACGGATACAATTAATAGATCCAAATTAATTTTTATTTATATTTGGACTAATGTCCTCGTCTTCATTGTTGTAAAAATTTCAGCTGTTGGACTCACTGGCCACCTTTCAGGTGCCTTTCAATCCAGCTAAGGAATTTCAAACAGCACTCTTTATCTATTTTGTGGGGGTAGATTATTCTCCATGTCTAGGGATATCTTGTTCGTTTTGAGCTGCTCAGTTATTACTTCCTACCCAACTTGGAGATTGAACTCTCAATTACTCTCACCAAATTCATGAACCAGTACTTCAAATCCACTAGGTGATGTGGAGCAATACTGAGTCTCTCTTCTAAAATGAATTTCTATTACCCCCCCCCCCAAAAAAAAACTCCATCTTATTTAGCTAAGAGTAGTAATACTTGTAACTGTGCCAAATATTGTAAGGCATTTGTATTTTGCGTTCAGATACACTCAAACTATAAAAACAAAGTAGCTATACAAAATAAACATAAACCAAGATAAGCATGTGGATTTTGTTATCTACTATAAAAAAAAAAATCTTGCTCATTAATAAGACCTCATTTAGATAAAATCATCTAAATAAATCTGTGTTGTTTACAAATATTGTAGACTCTCAAAACATCCATTTTTGTATAGGATATACAACCATAACTCTTTCTTGTGGACCCACTTGGCATAATTCTAACCAAAGTGCAATGCACCAACACCTAAATACAGGAACCTGAAATTTTGTCACAAGGAAGCTGTTTTACATTATTCTAACACAATACACATCAAAATATATTTAGTCAAAACAATAAATCAATAAAATTGCTTTTTTCCGGAATAAGAATTTTAAAATTGCATTTAATTTTTCAAAGTCGACACTGTTCATGTCCAGTTTTAAACTGAAATAACGTTACGTCCATATGATACCACAAACCTTCAAGATTTCAAAATCATTGCAAAGCTATAAACTATCATTGAATGAATTTTGAATTTCATTCAGTTTCTCTGGTAACTGAAATCAAATGAAAACTTTGAACATCGACAAGAATCGGAAGAACCATGGATAGTTCTTCCATCCCTTTTAACATTTAAGATCAAGAATTTAATCTGTCAAGCTGATAAGTGTGTGTGTGTGTGTGTGTGTGTGTGAGGGAGATGATATCTCATCATGGAAAATCATCTTTTAGCCAGGCATGCTTTAAAACTCTCTGGCCATGAATGTCTATACAGCAAAATAAGGTTCAGTTACCCTTTTTATAAAATGTCTCTCACTCAGACTTCCTGCTGTCTGTCATATATGCCGGAGTATAATGCGAGTTTTTATGTAATTTTTTTTTTTTTTTATGCAAAAAAAAAAAAAAAATAGTGGGGGGGGGGGTGTTGAACAGGTATCTTTTTTTTTTTTTTTTTTTTTTTTTTTTTGAAGAGGTTAAAAATCATGCATTTTGGGTGACTGGTTACACTATACACAGGTAAATTTTTATTTTGGAGGTGTTAAGTCATATATTATAATCTGAACTCTATTTTCATTCTGAAATGTGAGGTGATTGAAGCAGTACTGGAATTTGTTTATTTCACATGTTTAAGTAGACGTTCTCCACCACCCAAGAGTCAAACTAATGTCTGCCTCGAAGATAGTTCAGTTTCAATCCTTGAAAGAGCTTCATTTTGTTGGTTTTGGCCAGTGGAGTGGGTGGAGGAAGAAAATGAACTTGTTCACTCAAACAAGTGTATCAACTAAAGATAGAATGTTTGATGTTAGGCTAATACGAGATTAAAATCCAATTTTTTTTTTTTTTTCATGAAAGCCACTTAAGCTAAGTGTGCCTTATGAATTAGACCATAGGCTGCCATCATGATAACGTTTAAACATGGTTTCCCTGCCTTCATGGAATTGGAGCATATAGGGTTTGGTTTCTGTTCATGGGGGCATGTTTGAACTTATTCTCTTGGACAGATCAGATAGATATATAATAATTTTTTTTTTTTTTTTTAATCTAATAGATATTATCACTTTAAATGTTAAATTTAATGGATACTTGTATACTGTTAAATAAATGTAGCATCTAATCAACATTTAAAGTGATAATATCTATTAGATTAAGAAAAAAAAACAAAAAAAAAACTACTATTTTTTTTATATATATATATATATATATATATATATATATATATATATATATTTTATGTGTGTTTAATATAGAATTCTGACAAATGGAAAATGTTTCATTAAAACTAGATTTGATTATGTGTTTTGTCTTTCAAGGCTTCATCAGATCCAAAATGAAAATTGTGTATGAATGCTTAAATAATGAATCCTAGTACTTTTCCCCTGAGCTGGTGTTTCTCGTGATTTTAAAGGGGGGGAAAAAAAAAAAAAAAAATGACTTTTAAAAAGGTTGTTAATATTTAATCTGTATCTTTTCTTTGTCGAATTCTTAATATATTTTTCCCAGCATTTTTTTTTTTTTTTTTTTTTTTTTGTATTGAATTAAAGGTAAATCCTCATCTCATTTTTAGAATAGCTCAAAAGCAAGAGATTCATATAGCCTTTTCTGACTTGGACATGAGGCAAGTCCTCATCCTATCTTGAAAAGGACCTCCAATCGGTTGTAGACTGGGGCAGGAATTGGCTGGTTAACTTTAACGCCTCAAAAACAAAACTGCTCTCTATTACTCACCACAGAGAACCATCCTTGCCCCCCCCCCCCCATTAGAATGTCTGACGCTCAACTCCACGAGAGCACCTCTTTGCGGCTACTTGATCTCACACTGTCCACTGACCTGAGATGGAACTATTACATAGACTCAATTGCTTCATCCACTGCAAGGAAAGTTGGTTCTGTGTCACGCCAAAAAGTTTTTCTAGCCTGAGTCCATCCTTCAAATCTATAAATTAACCATTCACCCTTGCATGGAATACTGCTGCCATATCTGGTCAGGTGTCCCCGCTGTTTGCCTTAAGGTCATCGACAAGATCCAGACGGATATGGATTGTGCTTTGTCTTGATCTGGCTTCTCGTCTAGTCACTCTCTCACAGACTTGTCCGAGAAATTTTCATAGAACGAAAACAGAGGACAAATATTTTCTATGAAAATTTCTCGGACATTCAGGTCGGTAAATGTTATTTAATACTGTTTATTATAAACAGAGCATTTACTTAAATACTTGTATTTATAAAAAGAATGTTAAACATAAAAATGTCTTTAAATAATTGTCGGACTTTGTCCATTTCATAATGTGTGACGTCATTTGTTTACATTTGATACGCGATGAGCAGATATGAATGTACGTGAGAGATTCACGGAAGATTGAAGTTTATAAGCAGTAAATTCAACCTTGCCAACCGAATGATCCTCAGTGGCCGAATCGGTTAAGACGCGTCAGGCTATATGATGGTTCCGTGTAGGATACAGGTTTGAATCCTGTCGGAGGACGAATATTATCTATGAAAATTTCTCGGACATTCAGGCCGGTGAATGTTATTTAATACTGTTTATTATAAACGGAGCATTTACTTGTATCTATATAAAGAATGTTAAACATAAAAATGTCTTTGAATATATATTTATATATGAGAGAGAGCGGTTGATTTTTTTTTTTTTTTTTTTTTTTTTTTGAAAAAAAAAAATTTCAGGGATGAGGATAAAAAGAAAAAAAAAAAAACCGGGTCTCTGGGAAATTTAGTAGGCCCTAACTATAGTTTCTTAGTAGGTCATATTGTTAACCCTTTGACTGTCCATGGCATTTTTGTGTGTACTATCCAAACGTTCATGGTTGTCTTTAGACTTATAACTATTGCACGGCAATAAAAACATACAAATCATAAGTTATTTACGCTGCCCTCTGTACATCACATGTCATGCAAAGGTTATAATCATTTCCATAAAGCGGGAAAATAGATGGCTTTCATTTGAGACCTTACATTATCAGTCACGCATCCTGTGGTCATATATGATACACAAAATTGGGCCTTTCCTCAGACGTCTTGCTCAATAGTAGACTCTTTTCTTAAGCGTCCCTAGTTTTCCCACTCTTTAAAAATCATGGCTTGTGTTCAACACATACGATGTACAGATGTGGAAATCACATATCCAGGCAAATGGTTAAACTGTAGGCCTCCAGTCTTTTTAATAAATTCCAAAAGAACCTGTGTTTATACTTAATCTCAGTTCAATCAAGAATCTATATTTTCTGAAAGAATTGACAGAACAAAAAAAAAATCTTAATGAAATTAATAAAGTGGATGCGTAATAATCAAATCGTGGAGTAATGGATAGCGGCTCGGATTGAGGAATCGGAGAGCCAAGTTCAAATTCTACTCACTACATTCACTTACGTACTAATACATTTGAGAAATGTATGAATCCTCTTATCCCCCAACTATGGATAAATAGCAGGACAGACTGGGTTCTATAGCTTTGGATGGCAAACTAGTCTACTGCAGAAAGAAATGGCAACCTACTGCCGGGGGGGGGGGAAATCTGCCTTGTCCGTCATGTATCAAAAGATACCTGATCGCCTAAGTGTGTATCATGCACGTAACTGACTGACTGAGTTTATTAATAAAGTTTGTATTAATTCCTGACAATCCCTTTAATTTTTATTTTTAATTCATTTCTAATGTAAAAACAAAACAAAACCAAACCAATACACCTATGTTGTAGATTTTACGACCCTAGTCCGTTAATAGATAGCAGCTCGTATTGAGGAAGCAGGGAACCGAGTTCGAATTCCGACTGAATCCATTACATTCACTTACATGCTAATACCCTTGGGAAAGGTATGAATCCTCTGCTTCTCCTCCCAACTATGGGTAAAATAGCAGGACAGACTGGGTTCTATAGCCTTGGATGGCAACTGGTCTACTGTAGAAAGGAATGGCAACCTACTGCGGGAGGTGGGGAAATCTGCCTTGTCAGTCATGTATTGAAAGATACACGCTTAGGCAATCGTGTATCATGCATGGCAGATAACTGACTGAATAATCAAATTGTATGTGTTGACATTGGTCTCTTATTAAAAGTTCCCTCAAAAAGAAAATGAAGTTATCTTCCTTAAAGCAGTTTAGAAATGTGAGACTCATTAATCAGTGATCCTTCCAACTTTTACATCTGATACAATAAAATGTTTTTTCTGCAGCCACATAAATAGTACCAAAAAAAAAAAAAATAATCGAATGAAATAGAAGTATGTGAATGAAACCTTGTACAAATTCAAATAAAAACAAAATGGAGATTGCCATGCCTAATTAGCACCAAAATAAATTAATAGGTGTTGATTTTTAACACTTGAACAAAACGTTCTTATCACTTTGCGTTTACAAACCGTCACCAAGATGTTTTAGTCTGAAAAATAATCAACTGAATATGGTTTTAATTGACTGGGTTAATTTTCTCCTCAATCACTGTGAAACATTTAGCACAACAATGAAACGGAAAATATGTTGAAAGATCAAATTATGAAGCCATGTCTGTGGTGTATGTTATGGCTAATTACTACAGCACAATGTTTAAAAACAAAAACAAGTTGTCTTCTAAAAGATGCCTAAGTTTACCACTCCACAGTGGAAGGAGGGTCAAATACATTAATATGTAAGACGCTCTTGAGATTATTATTTTAATGTTAGACTTTTTTTGTCATAGTCAAAAGATAAAACTAACTCGTCTATAAGTGGAAGGATTCAATGCAGGGTCAAATACACGATTTGAGGACGAAAACCAACAGTGACTAATGACAGACACCAATATACAAATTAATGTAATTTAATTACAACTAGACAATACGTAAAAAAACATTTAGATATAAGAATGTATGGAAAGATGCGTGCTGTACATTTCTGTGTGGTAAGATGTATGCATTATCTTTATGAGGGCAAAAGTGGAAATAAAAACTTAGCTTCAGTTTTTGTTCTGAAATAAAATAAGGTTTTCTTTTTTTCCCCTTCTCTCTCTCTTTTCCTTATGTGTCTCTTTTTTCCCTTCTCTCTCTTTTCCTTATGTGTCTCTTTTTCCCTTCTCTCTCTCTCTCCCTTACGTGTCCCTCTTTCCCTTCTCTCTCCCTTACGTGTCCCTCTTTCCCTTCTCTCTCCCTTACGTGTCCCTCTTTCCCTTCTCTCTCCCTTACGTGTCCCTCTTTCCCTTCTCTCTCCCTTACGTGTCCCTCTTTCCCTTCTCTCTCCCTTACGTGTCCCTCTTTCCCTTCTCTCTCCCTTACGTGTCCCTCTTTCCCTTCTCTCTCCCTTACGTGTCCCTCTTTCCCTTCTCTCTCCCTTACGTGTCCCTCTTTCCCTTCTCTCTCCCTTACGTGTCCCTCTTTCCCTTCTCTCTCCCTTACGTGTCCCTCTTTCCCTTCTCTCTCCCTTACGTGTCCCTCTTTCCCTTCTCTCTCCCTTACGTGTCCCTCTTTCCCTTCTCTCTCCCTTACGTGTCCCTCTTTCCCTTCTCTCTCCCTTACGTGTCCCTCTTTCCCTTCTCTCTCCCTTACGTGTCCCTCTTTCCCTTCTCTCTCCCTTACGTGTCCCTCTTTCCCTTCTCTCTCCCTTACGTGTCCCTCTTTCCCTTCTCTCTCCCTTACGTGTCCCTCTTTCCCTTCTCTCTCCCTTACGTGTCCCTCTTTCCCTTCTCTCTCCCTTACGTGTCCCTCTTTCCCTTCTCTCTCCCTTACGTGTCCCTCTTTCCCTTCTCTCTCCCTTACGTGTCCCTCTTTCCCTTCTCTCTCCCTTACGTGTCCCTCTTTCCCTTCTCTCTCCCTTACGTGTCCCTCTTTCCCTTCTCTCTCCCTTACGTGTCCCTCTTTCCCTTCTCTCTCCCTTACGTGTCCCTCTTTCCCTTCTCTCTCCCTTACGTGTCCCTCTTTCCCTTCTCTCTCCCTTACGTGTCCCTCTTTCCCTTCTCTCTCCCTTACGTGTCCCTCTTTCCCTTCTCTCTCCCTTTCCATTATTTATGTTTCTCTCTGTCCCTTTTAATTTCAAACCAGTTTGTTCACTGTAGTATCGGTGTCTGTCGATCTGTTCTTCTTTCTTCAACGTTGCGTTCATTATCCAGTCATTTAGTTTTGGCACTGCAGAAATTGTACACTTGTTTATGAAGATTTGACTCTGTAAGTCATAGGTTTAACGGTGTAGATTTCATGTTTTGGATCCTTCCTCCAGTTATGTATATCACGTGCATTTTTTTAAGTGACTCCTGTTTCACCATTCACCTATAACGTTAATGTAAGCCACATAGTGTTAAATTAGAATTAGTCTAGTTGTATGGTTTCTCTTACTTTAACAAGTAAAAGAGGAATTGTCCGCAAGATTCGTCTTTGTTTAATTCTATTGTTTCATGTGAATTGGGATTGTCATTCTTTCTCTTCAATTCAGAAAGTCAATTCACTTGAGAATTTAATGTACACTTTGTTTCCTTAGATTTGTTACTCAACTGAGTTCTATCAATCTTTCCCACTCAATTGTTTGTATCTGGTCACATGTGTTGTCACGTGTATGAGAATCTATCTTTAGCTTTGGCTTCTATCTGTTGTTGTGGTCATCAGTCTGACCTAATTGTTTTTGTGTTCAGCAACTGCTATTACATAGCAAAAGAGAGAAGGGGAGTATTCACGTATTATTAGAGAGATGTCACTAAGTGTAAGATTTTGCATGGGTATGCGTTACATAAAGCTGTAACATGTATTATTAACAGGGTCATAGTTTTCAGCTTTCTCTGCTTGACTCTTTTCCATTTGGCCAATGCCAATTTAAAAGGGAGCTTTTAGGTTCCAGCTTGACCATAAACTGTTCTTGATGTTCCAATAACAGCTTGTTCCAGTGTGGATGAAGTTTTGAGCAGAGGATCCTTTTCCGCAGTCAGTAGTACAAGACGGACAAGGTGGTGGCGGCCAGTTGGGGAAATCTTTTAGGTGATACTTTGTGCAAGTTTTGGGCATTGGTGACAAAAATGTCTTTGTGGTAGTGCTGTGCTTTGACAACTTTTTTCAGCAGGTGCCACTCCAGTCAAGATTAAACAGCAGTAATGTAAGGGATTGGGTAGTCATCTGGCAATCCTCATCTGCAGTCCATTTTTTTCGGCTTGTTCATAGTGGGCAATTAGACTCCTCCTCCTCCATCTTTTTATAGACCATCAGCTCATCCTCACTCATGAAGCAGATGAGACGGAGACCAAATGCACAAAGGTGTTTGCACATTAACCGTTACCATGCTGCAGTCAGAAATTGTCGCTGTAGAATTCTCTCCCTTTGCTACTCTAGGCGCATACCATCTCCTTGAGATGGTTGCTATAAATAAACACTTAACTGTTATTTCCGGTAGTTTAAGCTGGAAATTGCCTACTAATGCTTTGAAACAAGGTTAAGCTTCTGTTTTCCAATGCCATTTTGAATTCTTCTAGACTCTACATGAGGTGTAAAACCAATTAAACCCACGTTAACTTTTCGTTATTTATTTATTTATTTTATTTTTTGTAAACAAAAATGGCTGCATCAATATCCAACAAAGCCTTTTTTCAGGAGTTTTTCTTTGATTAGGGCTCTGATGAGTTTTAAGGCTTTACTCTAGTGGATATTGACAATGAAGTGGTCAAAGTTAATAACCCCTTAATGGCTACTATCATCCGTGCCTGACTAATTTTATGGAAGCTACTGGTGACCATTGATATACCTGATAGCCTTTCTGAAGGTGAATTATTTTGTCTATTTATAAACCATGAAATAACTTTATTCATCAACAAGAATATGTCAACGAGACAAATGAGTCGGGTGAAAAGAAAAAAAAAGAGCAAACAAATGCTATTGTCTTCTTGTATGTAAACACATCGCTTTTTTGATGACATGAAAGCTGCCCTAGCGATCTTGCTTCTTATTGCACTCCCAGAATTCCACAAGGAGTAATAAGTTAAAATACACTGAATTACGTACTTCTCTCTACGTACTTTTTTTAATGTTTTTTTTATTTCATGTTTCAGTTTTTTGTTTTCAACGTCAAAACATGCATGCAAAACATAATGCATTACATTAAAATATTACTCATTCTTTTATTAGTGTCCGAAAATTAAAATCTATACGCACAATACAAAGAAAGTTATAACAATTTTAAAACAGTAGGTGTTCATATTTTTGCACCCTCAAAAAAAAAAAAAATTCAGTGGCAGGGGAAACAATTCTAGAAAGAAATCAGTATGGCAATGGTTAATTAACAACTTTTGGTAAATTTGATGTGTAGTTGTTCTAGATTGTTTGTCGACTTTGTGATTTGTTGCTTGCTCTTGTACGTGTTGCACTGGGTGTCTCTCTGGCTAATTCTGTCAGTTTGGGAGATGTCATTTCTTTGACTGATTTTTGTTTATTAAGCAACATTTGCTTTGTATTTTTGTTTCATCTTGGCTCTCTTGTTGAAGTCTTATAACGAATGTGAAAATAGTCAGTTTAGCCTTGGATTGAGGAATCTGAGAGCCAAGTTAGTATTCCAGTTGATTTCATTATATTCACTTACATGCTAATACCCTTGGGGGGAAAAGGTATGAATCCGTCTCCCCCCCCCCCCGCCGCCCGATTCAGCTATAATAATTCTTCTAGAATCTTCATAGTAAAATCTAGCCACCTCCATTTTCTTTTTTTGCAGGAAGTAGGATAATACTAGAGTTGGGACATACAGGGCCTACCCTCAGATTTATCTTGCTCTGTCTATTCACCTGCTTTTACCCAAAATAAACAAAGACGAGCAAAACAAAAATTTATAAAAGTTATTTCACATCGGTAGCCAGCTGAAAATTCAGATTTTGGCCCATTTTGGTGCACTTTTAGCCAATTTTTTAACGTAAGTCAAACCACAAAAGCTGACATAAAATGGCGCACATACTTTATCTCTGCTGGTAGCTAACAATAATTTACTGTTTAAGGGTTTACCTTCTCAATTCTATTACTTGTAATAATCACCAAACTAGTTAAATTTTGAAAATTATCAAATACTGTTCTTGATGTTGCAATGATAGCCTGTTCCAGTGTGGATGAGTTTTGGAGCAGAGGACCCTTGTCCACATCCAGCAGTACACAGACAGACAAGGTGGTGGCCACTTGGGGAAATCTTTTAGGTCATACTTCATCACCAATTCCCCAGACTTGTACAAAAATATCTCCGTGGAAGTGCTGTGCTCTGACAACTTTTCTTTTTCAGCAGGTGCCACTCCAGTCAAGATTAAGCAGCAGTGATGTGAGGGATTGGGTAGTCATCTGGCAATCCTACCCATCTTCAGAGATACACCAAATTTCACTCAATTTAGTGCGAGCGCATTTTGATGGAGGCCAAAAATTTGTTTATCAACTAGCAAATGCTGGTCCTCGGTCGCAAACTGCTTTAATAACCTACTTATGACTAACACTTTCGCCCCAGCCCCTCAACCTCCGACGTCTTGCTCTCTGGGTTGAGGTGTCTACTCGGTCCTAACCGAACTTAAGGGAGTGGCCGTAAGTCCCCCTGTGCATCTGTAGATTATTCAACTGGTCCACTGGTTTAATCCTGCTTCCTGCCCACGTTGTGTTTAGTTTGATCCAGAAAGCAGAATTAATATTCATTCATTCATGGTCGACTGAAGAGTCTGTGCTAAGAAATTTAGAATGGAGCAAAAAAAATTAATATCTGCATAGCAGAAAAGAATAGTATAGAAACAATGGGTTACAGAAAAGTGATTGACGTAAAAACTCATACACTGGTTTCTAGACAGTGTATTGTAATTAACTTGTTAAATCATCTCGGAACGATATACGTAAAGATTTCTGTGCAGCTTAAAGTTTATAGTGGTGTTCCTCCTCAGCAGTAGTAACAGTAGTAGTAATATTCGTGGTAGCAGAAGCAGTGGTACTCATATCAACAGTACATGTTAGCAGACACTTTGTTCCAATCTTTGACGTCACTTCCTCTCCTCGAGTCTCCAACTCGACTCTCCAGTGTCTCTTGCCCAGGCTAATTCTCTTCTACAGTCTCGCCAAAAATTTTCTCCCACCTCTCCTGTGGCACCACGACCTGTAACGGTCAATGTGGGTGCCCACGCAGGTGACGACTTGCCGACCGATCGCAGCCTCTCTCGTCTCTCTCTTCCATCTGCCTCTTCTTCAGCATAACTGCGCGTTTATATAGAAAAACCTGGCTGGTCTTAACCAACCCTCGGCCCCACCACATCGCATGCGATTATCACAAGGTTCTGGCTCCTTCAACCAAAATCATGTGAAATCTAAAGGTCCTCTTTGCTTACATGCTCTATTCCAAGTTTTAATCAATAAAAATTATTTCGACCATTGCCTTTCTAATGACCCAGTTAGAATGGGTACAACTCCTGCCCTAGATCAGATTTCTCTATTGGTAAACAAAATGCTCTGATCTAATTTTGCTACTCAGATCTACTCTAATTTCAATAAAAAAAAGTGTGTGTGTTTCCCAGACTCTCTCTGTCACATTTCCTCCCCTACCCATCTGTCATTTACTAGTAAATGACACCCGAGCTTTCATCTCAACAAAATATAAGAAAACCCAGTCGAACATGCTTCTTACTAGGGGCCTACTTAAACATACGCCTCTCCCAGCATGCAAAGGTAGAGTCCTCAGTTCTTCTTAGGGCTCATTATGCCCATTTACATTTCGATTGTCCTTACGACACATATGTACATGAAACTTCCGGTTAAAGTTCACTGTTTTGGTGTTCTCATGCAATAGAACCTTTTCACATAGTTCATTAGTTCGAGTGTTCTTTCCTTTTTTTTTTCTTTTTTTTTTTTTTTTTATTGGTGTTCGAAACACTCCTTACCAATTATTTCAGTCTCATTACTAAAAATAAAAAAATTTGATTTATTACAAAAATCTGACCTTCCGATTTTTGTCTCCTTCACAACAGGCTTTGTTGAATCTTTTGTTGGTTCAGGTCCTTCCACGACAATTGTAGACTCTTCTTCAATATCAGTTAGGGGTCCCAATGCACTTGGGTCAGACCTACCTTGGTAAAGTGCACTAACTGGAATCCCTCCTTCACTCATGCATTCCCGTGCCAGTTTATTCTGTCCAGTTGACAACACTACACGCCTCTTGAACCACCACTGAACCAACAAGGCTATGACTATCTTTATTATAATTCCCACTACAGTCGACCAGGTTATTATAGCAACCAAATTCTCTCTCGAGCCCCAATTCGGCGTACCTATCTTATCTAACTCCGACTTCAATCATCCAAGATCAATCTTATCGATTGGCCTTAACAACGCCGGCATCTTTTCTAGCGACATCTTAGGAATCTCCCTTACAATGGGTTCCCACAATCCCGTTCCTACCAGCTCTAACAAAGCCTCATTCTCTTCAAACTTCTCTTCTGCTTGGTAGTAGGGAGGTAAAGAGATAGATGGGCCATGAGCTCCACAACCGATGAGTAGCTCTACAAAAAACAAAGGGGAAATAACTCTTATCGTAGTGGTGGCTTCCTTTCACACACACACATTAGATAATTCGATCTCTTCTTGTGTGGCCACTGCCCAAATTCCGTCAGAGACACTGGTTGCTTTAGGTAACATTACACTAGCTAATTCCCTTATTTTTCTTAAATAAATCTAGTACACACAGATTGTGACTACCTGTCACGTAAATTCGACTTACAGGTACCTAAGACATCATTCTTGCATTTTTATACTTCTCCCTTTGTTAATAGCATAAACTCTGTCCTGGCGAGGTTTAGAGCAACAAATTCTGTCTCTACCTTGTACCTAGCCACCACTCCTATCTTCGGCTTTAGTTTTGGATAGGGAGCGGGAAGATTCATCACCTGATAAATTTCAAAGGTACTATCTGTCCAGTAATGGAACCGACACTAGCATTAGCAATTTATCACCTTCCAACAAGGTAGTACATCCCAAGGCACTATAATACCTCCATAACTGCTGGGTGGGGTCTACAGGTAATCTAAGGTGATGGGGTAGTTTGACATGTATCTCCAGTAGTACTTCCCTTAATCGTTCCGGAGTTATTATACTCAGAGACAGGTGTCCCAACAACAGCATGTCTAATTGTGCACTCACATGCTCTAACATCATTAAAGAGTGACTTGTTTGACGTACCTTACTCATAGCTAATAATTGAAAATACCATTATTCGGTTGTTACAGATGTGGTTACATTTATCACGTCTTTTCTAAAAACCTGTAGATGAGAAATCAACCAATTGATACTCCCTCTATTTTTAGCCAATTCCAGCCTAGTAACATTGAGTATGGATATGCTGTCTCTAACCGACTGAGCCATTGCTTGTTGTCTCTCTTCTACCGCCTCTAATTTCCTCTTAATTACTCTCACTTCACCTTCGGAGACTGTACCAAACAACACGCTTAATGCCTTCCCCATTATAGGTAATACTGCCCTCTTTTGCCTGGTCCGTAACAACTTTATTCCTTTCAAATAGTAACTCATATCCTTTGATTGTCTCTGAAATATCAGGGATTCTTGAGCTAAGGGGTATAATATACGGTAGTATTCCAGAGTCTGTAAATATTCTCCGGCGACTTGTCCTGGCTGTATCTAGTTTGTCCACTTCGGTCTTCGACTGACCCAGTAATTTCTCATACGGCTGCAGGTCTATCACCAAAGTTATCAACCACTTTGATCTAGTTATAATCACTTCGCTAGTCTTAAATACAGTATTCTCACTGTGTTCTCGGGTATTAGCTACCATAACTAGCATCGTCAGTACCACGAGCCTCCTCTCGTCCATGTCTGAAAAAAGATGGAGAGAATAATTCGTCTTACTCAATCACTCTTATTGTTTTTATCGGATGGTTACATCTTAGAGCGATACCTCAAGCACCGACCCACACCAGCGCCGTGCGTGCATGGGGCCTGTCCACACAGTTCACCAGCACTGATGATAAATGCACAGTTAGTCCCAGACCGTCACTCGTTCACCACCGCCAATGTACTGGTTTCACTTAATCCTTGGGCTCAGGCTGCACCACTCCCCTCGATCGCCGTTTTAGTGGTAATTCCTCATTAACACTAGGTGCTTTTTCAGCCCACAATTTACTCTGCAATTGAGCTAACGGAATTTCACCCTCTTCTTCCCATTCACTCGGTTCTTCCCTAAGGTTAGGCTCAATCCCTCCTTTCTCAGAATGTCCCGCTGGGGTCCAACTTCAGCCTTCGAAGGGTAGTTAGGCTAATTTCAATCTCCTCACTCCCTTCACTTTCACTCTCAGTCTCTAACTCTTCGGGTTCTACCAACGTAGTTTTCCTCAGCCTTTTCTATTGAGTTTTTGTTTCGGCTTCTTTCCATTCTCCTATTTCAGCTAGCTTTATATCATTCGCATGCACTCTTTAGCTGTCCAGTCAATTGGTCCCAGATCACAAAGGAAACCGAACCCGTCTTCTCCACGATCCTATAGTATGGACTCCATCTCTGGTCCAATTTACCTTCTCTCAGGTGTATTTTATAATACACTGGATCACCTATCTGGAAGGAAACTTCTCTATTTTTATTTATCCTATCGTTTTGCCTTTTCTGGGCCCTTTGAATCCTTCTCCTCACCTGCATAAAAATTTTATGCTGTTGTTCTAAAACTATTTGGTGATGATCCTCTCCAAAATACTTCCTCCTAGGTCATAAAAGAGTGTCTATAGGTAAGACTACATCCCTGCCATATATCAAGTAATAAGGGGGAAATTTTGTAGTCTCGTTCATCGAGAATCTCGCTGCTGCTAACGCTTGGGTTACGAATAAATCCTAATTTTCCCTATTATTCTGTTAGTTTAGCTAACACATCAGCAAGGGTCTTATGAAATCTGTCTACCTTAGCGTTACTTTGGGGGTGATATGGAGAGGTGGTTATGTTTAATTCTCCCAACATCTCTCTCATAATCTGATTCACATTCTCCGATCCATTATCAGTAACCAACTGTTCAGGGGGGCCCCATACCTAGGGAATATTTCGTTCAGTATTATATCTGACACCGTTCGTGCCTTCTTATCCGGTATGGCAAATGCCTCAGGCCAATTTGTCAGCCAGTCCACAAAACTCACTATGTAAAGATTACCTCTGTGTGTTTCTCCATAGGGCCTGGAAATATCCATGCTTACTCTCTGAAATGGATAATTTGGAACATCCGTTTCTAATATTGGGGGCAACTCTACTCCTTCGACTCTGTACTTGGCATGTTACACATTTTTTTTACATGGTTCACAACATCATTAAACAACTTAGGCCAGAAGTAATACGTCTTATCAATTCCCAGGTGTCCTAACCTCCTATGGCACTGGTTTAGAATTTCAGCTCTCAACTTCTCAGGTATCACCATTTTTAAACTTACTTCCTCATCTCTTCCTGAAAGGTAATACAACACTCCCTCATGCACCATATATTTGGAGATATGCCCTGCCTCTACCCTGGACCTGATTGTTGCTATCTCGCTATCCTCTTGGTTTTACCTAATAATCTCTCCAGTGGGGGTCGGAAACTATCTCCGTTTCACTTGTTTCAAACCAAGTCTCTCTTTCAATGCCTGTGAATTGATCACCTTAATTTGGAATGCTTTATCATCCACACCCGGTTCCAACCTGACAGATTTGGTCTCTAATTGCCCCGGAATTCTTGATAACAGGTCAGCACAGGTATTATCCTTCCCTGCCAAATATTCAATTCTGCAGTTATACCCACTTAACTTCAATGCTCACTGTATCTTCTTATTCGTCCACTCTGTCTGTAAAAAAATATTTGAGGGGTTGGTAGTCTGTTTTAATGGTAAGCACAGCCCCAGCTCAAATAATAATCTAATTTCTGTATAGCATACAGAATGGCGAACGCCTCTTTTTCTATTACTGGCCACCTTTGCTGAGTCTCGGAGAGCCGATGAGACAGAAAATAGATCGGCACTTCCTCGGGCACGCCCGGTATTGGTCCATCCTTATCGGGACATGGTTGTGTATGAACCGCCCTGATACACTTATCGCTAGCATCGGTGTACAGCACCATGGGCTTACTCTGGTCTGGGTAGGTCAACAGGGGTACAGCTGTCAGCTGGTCTTTTAGAGCCTCGAATGCATGCTGAAAATCCTCGGTCCACTTAAACCTAGTATGCTTCTTGGAGCTATTAGAGGGCCTGCTAGCCAGCTAAATGCTGGTATGAACTTCCGGTAATATCCGATGGCTCCAATAAATCCCCTAATCTCTCTTACGGTTTTTGGTGTGGGCATGGCTCTTATAACCTCTACTTTGTCTAAATCGGTTTTTATTCCTTTGTTTATGATAAACCCTAAGTACTTTGTCTCTCTCATAAACTGACATTTCAATAATTTTAACTTTAATCCATGTTCTCTCAACCTATGGAACACCTTCTGCAGATGTTCAAAATGCTCCTCCAGTGATTTTGAAAAATACCATGATGTCATCTAGGTACGACATAGCAAATGCCTCTGTGCCATTCAATAAGATGGACATTAACTGACTAAATACACCCAGGTTGTTTGCCAACCCAAATGGCATAACTCGAAAATTGAAGAGACCCATGTAGTAGGTAAAAGAGGTCTTTTCTTGGTCCTTTTTGCTAAGTCCTACCTGCCAATATCCCGACCTCAAATCCAAGGTGGAAAATATTTAGACTTTCCTAAAAGAGCTAGAATATCATCAATCAAGGGGAGGGGCACTGCCAGCAGTTTTGTAATGGCATTTAATTGACAAAAATCCACACAAAACCTATGCCCCCCATCCTTCTTTTCAACAATCACTATTGGAAAACTTCAGGGAGATTTGGATCTTTCGATTATCCCTGATTCCATCATTTCATTCACTGCATCCTCTACTAATTTTCTTTTGTGGATTGGGGTCCTATACGGTCTTAACTTAGACACGGGTAATCACCCACCTATTATCTTCATTTCAACTGTCCCCGTCTGTCCCAGTTCCTTATCAGTAATGGCTATTACCTCCCTATTGCTGTTCAGCAACCTCCACAATTTCCTCCTATAAGGCTCAGGGGCTGTTATATCTTCATCCTTTATTTCCCAGGCCTATCCCAGGCCTATCCTCATTCCATACTCTCGCCTGTTCGACTTCTCTCACTGGGCACGCCTGTGCCAGCTCCTCTCCCTGCTTTATTTTAATAGTTTTATTGGCAGTATTGGTTAACAGTAAGGGAACAGTCCCTGACTTCTTCACCAACGAATCACACACTGTTATTTCCCCTTCACTATTATCATACCTATCAGTAGGGACCACTTGGTATGAGTCATTGTTCAGCACTCTTTCTGTTATATCTTGCCCTTCCCAGATACAGTAGTCCTAGAGGGGAGCTTTATATATGTCTGGGACACCACTGGCAATTGTTCATAATTATCCTCTCCCAACAGTATCCCTACCCCGTCCAATGTTAGGATGGCGGGGTCAAAACGGATCTGTGCCTTATTCTGCCTAAGCCAGTCAATCCCGAAAATTAGTTCACCACGCAAGTCAGGTGCCACATAAACCTTCAGTTTTCCTCTGGTTCTTGCCAACTGGAAAGGTAGCCACGTCATGCCCTCTATCCTGATTCTGCTATCAGCCTGACTTAGTAGATCGACAGGACTAAGCTTTGTCTTCAGTCCCAACTGTCTAAAAACCCTGGAGCTAACCAGTGACACTGAAGCTCCAGTATCGACAAGGGCCTTCACCTTCTTTTCTCCCAGCAACACATTACAGGTGAAGTCTGGCCCTTCCTTCAGCAAACGGTATAGCTGTGCCTTTCTCCTTCCTGTATGTTCTCTCCCTCACTCTCGCTTTCTTGACAACCGAGACGTGGGAGTCTGTGACAGGAGTTCACCTTTTTCTAGGGGCTCTAATTTCTATCTAGGGGCCCTCCTGGGTGGTGTAGAGCTCGGATGACTCTTTTTCTCTGACTAGCAACCCATTTCTCCCCTCTATTCAAGTTAGGGTTGTTCCGTTTGGTGTGGTCCATCTTTCTCCTGTAAGGACAGGTTTGTCTCGGGTGACCTGCTCCTCCACAGTGCCAACACCTTTGCTCCTTACATCTTTCCGAAACGTGCCCAACCACACCACATGTCCAGCATCTCAGAGGTCTTACTTGCACCGGGGCCTCTTACTTTTTAATGGGTGACACATCGGCATTTCCCGGACCCTTTTCCTTCTCGGTAGGAGGCAACAGCGTATTAACTCGCTTTATCCCCAGTTTATGGTCTCCCTCTGTCATACACCACCTAGCCTTGTGCCTGAACTCACCACAAGTCATGCAGTTCGGCCCCAAAAGACCTTGGGTCGCCTCCATAGTTTGTTGGACAGTCACGGGTTCGATGCCCACCATACTTGCAAGTCCAGCACACCAGCCCATATCGGCCCGGTGTGGGCTTGTGAAACCCATAACGCAGATTTCTGTGCGGTTTATAGTGGTGTTCATCCTCAGCATTAAAAACAGTAGTAGTAATATTCATGGTAGCAGAAGCAGCGGTACTTAATCAACAGTACATGTTAGTGGACGCTTCGTTCCAATCTCTGACATCACTTCCTCTCCTCATCGAGTCTTCAACTCGATTCTCCACTGTCTCTAGCCCAACTCTTGCCTGGGCAAATTCTCTTCTCCAGTCTCGCCAAGAATTTTCTCCTGGTCTCTCCTGTAGCACCGTGACCCATAACAGTCAACGCAGGTGCCCATGCACTCTCTCTCTTCCGTCTGCCTCTCCTTCAGCATAACTGTGCGTTTATATAGAAAAACCCGGCTGGTCATAACCGACCCTCAGCCCCACCACTTCGCATGTGATTATCACGAGGTTCTGACTCCTTCAACCAAAATCATGTGAATTCTAAAGGTCCTCCTTGCTTACTCTGCTCTATTCCAAGTTTTAATCAAAAATTATTTCGACCATTTTCCATTGTCTTTCTAATGACCCAGTTTCAATTCAAACTCCTGCCCTAGATCAGATTTCTCTATTGGTAAGCAAAATGCTCTGATCTAATTTTGCTACTCGGATCTACTCAATTTCAATAAAAAAAATATATATACGTGTGTGTTTCCCAGTCTGGCGCTCTCTCTCTCTCTCTCTCTCTCTGGCTCTCTCTCTCTCTCTCTCTCTCTCTCTCTCTGGCTCTCTCTCTCTCTCTCTGGCTCTCTCTCTCTCTCTCTGGCTCTCTCTCTCTCTCTCTGGCTCTCTCTCTCTCTCTCTGGCTCTCTCTCTCTCTCTCTGGCTCTCTCTCTCTCTCTCTCTGGCTCTCTCTCTCTCTCTCTGGCTCTCTCTCTCTCTCTCTGGCTCTCTCTCTCTCTCTCTGGCTCTCTCTCTCTCTCTCTGGCTCTCTCTCTCTCTCTCTGGCTCTCTCTCTCTCTGGCTCTCTCTCTCACACACACTGGCACAGCTTCACATTCCTTTGATCTGGGCTCATACTCAAGATGAGCCATGCCCACTGCAATCCAAATGAACAAAAACTGATGCTGATAATGAATGTATTGTTCAAGCTGAGTGTATAGTTGTGTGAAGCCATGTTGAGGTTGCTATTATTTGACTGCAGCATTGTGATCCAGTGATAAATTCCGTTGGTGTGATATTTGTTATTAACCCTCATTGTCCAGGGACATATGTTTTCTTAAACTCTGCATGATCTATCAATGGGATTGCGCTCATTTTGATTTTATTCAGGAAAGGACAAAAGTATGAATCAATAATTTATTTACGATTTTAAAGATTTCAAAATTTTATTTTCCTGTTTGAAAATGAACCAAATTTAGGAGGATTTTTTTTTTTTTTCAATCCTAGTTGCACTTAATTTGAGCTGCAAAAAAAAAAAACTTTACTTTTTAAGTGTTTGCTTCTCAATTCTATCACTTGTAATAATCACCGAACTATTTAAATTTTGAAAATTATCAAATACTGGTTCTCCATATTAAAGATGCACCAAATTTCACTCCATTTACTACAAGCTCATTTTGAAGGCGAAAACTTAGCTCATCAACTGGCAAATGTTGATCCTCATTCACAAACTAATAACTACTACTTATGATGTAACTTCACATTCCTTTTAATCCGGGATCATGCTCAGATTCCTGAATCCGAGCCACTATCCATTACTCCATAAACCAAAAAATTGAATATATCTTTGTGGTACTGCTCACAATTTATAGAATTTCTGACTGTTATTTGGTATCCTTTTGATCCGGGATCATGCTCGGTATCCTTTTGATCCGGGATCGTGCTCGGTATCCTTTTGATCCGGGATCATGCTCAGTATGAACAATGCCCAACTGAACAAAGAAAATTATACTGATGAATGTGTTCAAACTTTGTGTGTACATTTGTGTGAAGCCGTGTTGGGGTTGCTATTATCCGAATGCAACATTGTGATCTGGTTATAAATTTGATCGGTGATGTATTTGCTATTAACCCATATTGCCGAGTTCTGTTTCGGAGAAAGAAATAATACGTCTTGTGTGTATTGAAGCTGCAGCTGGAATTCAAATGCAGTGCGGCTGTGAATATGGGTTTGCAACTAAACATATGAAACCACGTGCTGCTACTGAACTTTTTTTTTTCTTGCCTCACCAGCAATCAATTGCTTGGCATGCCAACAAACAACTTTGCGAATGAGATTTAGGTAAATTCAGCCACTTAGCAGTTGTGAAATTCAGAAATGAATCTTTCAAGGCAAAGGGAACACTGAAAGACTTGACTCTCCATCAAGCAGATCAGACTGCAATTGAGTCCATAACGAAAGGAGTCCATACCGTTTTAGAAGACAGAAAAAGAATGGATGCACAATCAGAAGATTCTCTTGCAAGAAAGAGTGAAGAGAAAGAAACAAAGAGCAGAATTACATCATGAAGTTGCTCAAAGCTTGCAAACCATGGGGTGGGCTCTGCTCAACAGTTGCTCAAATTGAAGTAAATCGCATCCAGATAATTTTGAAAAGACTGACTGACCTTGCTTACTATTCAGACACGCGTAAGTCTGACATGATTGCAACGTCTGAATTGTTTTCACTTTGTGGAGTGACTCGTGAGGAAAAATATAAGAATGTATGTGTACTGTTGCATGATGAATGCTGAGTGGCAACCTCCAGATCTTCAAGTGCATTGGAAATACCTGTCAACACCAAACTTTTGATTGCAAACCGACAACAATATTAGATTAATGTAAATGAAATATGTGTGGTGGCCTGACAGGAGCAAAAGCTTGTCATATGGTACATTGGCTATGTTAATAAACTGCTGGATAATAATCTCGTTCAGCACGTGCAATGAGTAATGAGAGATCAGGACGATTATTGGCGATACCCAACTAACACTGATATTCAGCAAGTTGCCTCTGATCAAATCATTCCTTGCAGAATAGGAGAATGGGACATTGATCACTGAAGTTGTGGCGGACTCCACCACATTAATTTAACTTAGATTAGGGAACCAAACTGACGTGAAGGAAAAGGGATAAGTGAAAGTGAAAGAAAGGCATGCATTGCGTAAAACAAGAGTCGTCTCTCTTTTAACTATTATTTGCGTTCCAAAGTTCACTGAAAATAAAGGTTGTGATAGTTTCTGGTAGTAAATGTTTTCAAAACAGTTTTGCTGTGTAAGGAAAAACATTGTGAGTATAGGGAATATTCAGCATGTGAGCGGTGGTGTGAGTGAGAAGGTTGGCGCATGGTTTCAACTGCCATGGATTTGTTTGGCAGCTGAAATCTCACTAATTATCTAAGAATATTTCTTGCTTCTATAGGTGATCATCGGCTCCGAAGCACTGTGCGGGAAGAATCCTTCTTCACATGCAGACAATCTGATTGGTTGGCATTGACCAATCGCCAAGTGAGCTTTGGGGAGACTCACAAAAGCTTCTGGGATCCGAATCTCCCAAAAGTGCACAAAATTGACTCCATGAAAATATAGCGATTCTAAAATTGTCGCATAGCTGCGATTTATAAATTGTCCATTACATAGTTGAATGCTTGTGGTTGTCTAATTTGAATTTACATCGTGTATGTATGTATGCAATGATCATCATCACAAAGTTTGTTCTCTGCAACTGCAAAGCTATTAACAATGCTTTTTCAAAAGTGAATTGATATGTAAACTGAGGCCATGTTTACACTTAATAAATATACTTTCACATACCTTATTATATTTTTGGTCCAAGATGGTTCTTGTAGCACCTATTATTAATCAACTCTACTGGTAAAATGTTTCTTTCATTTCTTTTGAAACTAGACTAAATTTTTCTTTAAGTTTTTAATGAAAGAACACTTACAAAATCAACCCTATTTTTTTTTTTTTTTTTTCTATCATCATTTGTGCTTGCATAATTTTGTTGTTACATTTACAGCAAACCTTGAAAAATTATGAAATTCGGCTCATTTCGGTATAGTTTTGTGCCTTTGTTGATTCATTGAACTTCAAAAACACTTGAGCTGATCCTTTTGTGTCAGGTAATGCAACAAAATTATATAAATTCATATATATTATATATTAATTATATAGAATATAATATGAGAATATAATATGAGAATATATTATATAAATTCATCAGATTTCTATGTTTTACTCGTACAGGACACCATTCAGCTGATTTGGAGGTAATTTTTTGGCTATTTCTGTGTTTTAACCTCTGAGACACATCACCTCATCCAATATACATTACATGGTCTTATTTTCTGGGTTTGTATCAATTTCGTTGACTTTTAATAGCTGTTTGGAGACCTTTTCTTGACAAAACGTGATTTTCTCATTTTAGGACGTTTTTTGGTGGTTGTATGGATCGATTCAGTTTTTTCGCCTGGCTACTGATTGGCGATTGATTTTTATCACTTTTAAGCAATTTAGGATACAAGGAAGGGAAAAAATCACGGTAACTGAACTCTGAGGGTACACTCCAGAATCTGCTCTCGTACATCCCTTCCTTTTACCATTGGCTCTTTGCTGATGTCTTGGGATGTCTCAGTGAAATATGTCGTCAAGCTGTCAATTGTCCTGAGCACATTCTGAAGATCATTGTAGTATGATAGCGATCAAATTGAATGCGACTCTTAAGTGAACAGACTTCAACAGTTTACCCATATTTTTTGGTGGCTGGGGGTGGATTCATCTGACGCGAGAACAGAACTAATAAAACAAGTCAGCATCTGTCAACACTCTTTGTTCTCTGCTATTGACTCCACTGCTTGGCCAGTAAGTGAGCAGCACATTCACTATGTGACAGTTGCACCTCAGCATGCATGCCTCTCCCTGTCAAAAATATATATTTGAAACGAAAAAATAAATTTAGAATGGACGGTGGAGTAATGGATAGCAGCTTAGAGAGCGGAATCGGAGAGCAGAGTTTGAATTCCAGTCGAATCCATTACATTCACTTACATGCTAATTCCCTTGGGAAGGGTATGAATCATCATCTCCCCACCTAGTTATGGGTAAATAGCAGGACAAACCGGGTTCTATAGCCTTGGATAGCAACTGGTCTACCACAGAAAGAAATGGCAACCTACTGAGGAGAAACACTGCCTCGTCAGTCATGTATTGAAAGATACATGACTGCCTAAGCATGTATCATGCATGGCACATGACTAACTGACCAATTAATAAAGATATTGCTTAGATTGCGGTATGGTGACTGGACCGACTGTTCAACTTCATTTTACCACATTCTAATTGCTTGATTGGTTTAGTTTTTATGGCTTATCAACCCTTTGCTGGTTATTTAAAGCTAGGAAATATCTTTCTGAGATTGTAAGAATTTTTTTTTTTTTTTTTTTTAAATAATGGTTTAGTGATACAATTCTTATTAATTACCTTAGCTGGGAAAAGAAAAGGTAGATCCATATCTTTCTCAACGGTATTTGCATATAAATGAATAAAACTAACCCAATGGGGAATTGGAACTCTGTTTTCTGATTAACAACTCTGAGCCAGTATCCATTACACCACCTGCACATCCAGGCTTACAGCACCTGGTATTCTCAAGCAGTCACCCATCTAGTAACTGATCAGGCTTGATGTGGCTTAATTTGAGTGATCGTACAAGGAGCGGTGTTTCTGTGTAACATAGCCGTAAGCCATACTTCATTCTAAGTCTTTTTTGCAGAGCAGGAATATTGAAGTGCTTTACTTAAAATATGACAACTGAGGGTGGGGTGCTGAAAATTCGTGCATTTGTTTAATGTATGTAGAGATGTGCTTGTTTTGTTATATTTAGTACAAATGTTACAGTCCATGAAGATTTCATCATGAAAATAGAAGCCATTTGCATTTTGTGAGTGACTGTTTGAAAAAAAAAAAAAAAAAAATTTTTTATTTTTTTGTTTTTTTTTCCCTACTTTATAAAGATGAACGGGTTTGCAACAGGGAGTGCAGCTGTAGTAGATTTCTAGCTAACAATGTTGTTTTGGTTCCTTTTGTTTTTTGTCTTTGTTTTTTTTTTTTTTCTTTTTGTTTTTTGTTTCCTGTTTCTTTGGTGGCATTCTTATGAATTTTCATCTGCAAAAATCTTGTTTAAAAGATATGTTCCAACTGAATCTGAACATCACAAAATTAAGGCTGTTCAAAGAAATTCTGTCGTGGTTAAATCTAAACAGTGTAGATTGGGATGAGTACTTTTATTTTTCTAATGTCTGTAAAAGAAGGTGATTTAAGTTAGGTAAAAGAAAAAAAAATCATTTTTCTATTCCTCAAGAAAAATGTTCCTTGTTGGAAACATTTGTTGAATTTGATAGGTTTATTATGAAAATCACAGGAAATTGAATAATAGCATTTTTTATACTGAAACTTTTATAAGCTACAAAATCAAGCATATATTATCACAGCCAATCATACCAAATCTCTGCTTGTTCTTTAAAATTAGGTACCACCACTAAGTCACTGAAAAAAAAAAAAAAACAAAGTATACCATGGCAAAAAAAAAAAATGCACCAAACTTGATCAAAACAGTTTCATCAAAATCT
This sequence comes from Acanthosepion esculentum, assembly GCA_964036315.1. Classification (NCBI taxonomy): domain Eukaryota; kingdom Metazoa; phylum Mollusca; class Cephalopoda; order Sepiida; family Sepiidae; genus Acanthosepion; species Acanthosepion esculentum. The sequence goes on from CAXIWW010000307.1 coordinate 44,171, forward strand.
TAAGAGGAAAGATCAAAGTATTTTCTGATCATTATATTTTCCAATCCATTTTGGAATGTTTGAAAATTTTGGTTAAAAATCTTTTTTGATTCAGTGGATGGGCTATAAATTAGCATAGCAAATTGTACTGTCTCTTTTGCAGTGAGAAATGCATTGATATGGAAATTCTTGCTAAGATCAAATAGTTGTCAGATTTTAATGAAACTTTCAGGACTTCCTCCCAAATGAAATTATTTTAGAATTATTTTTTTTATTTTTATTTTTTTACATCCATTACACTCCGCTAAATGTTTACGTCTGTTACACTCCGCTAAATGTTTACGTCTGTTACACTCCGCTAAATGTTTACGTCTGTTACACTCCGCTAAATGTTTACGTCTGTTACACTCCGCTAAATGTTTACGTCTGTTACACTCCGCTAAATGTTTACGTCTGTTACACTCCGCTAAATTAATCTTATGAAAATTTGAGAAATTTAATAGTGTTACGTTAAAAGCAGAACTCCTTGGCGAATTCAAATCGGTTTGTATCTGTCTATATTTCTGAGATGAGGTATTATGTACCGAATTTACATTATTCGGACTATTGTCCTCGTCTTTGTTGCCATATTTATTACAATGTTCCGGCCGTTGTACGCTCCAGCCTTCTTCAGGTGGTTGGAATGTCAAACTGAACCCTTTATTTCGCTCACTGGCGTAGACTGTTCTAGTTCCATGTGCCACGTCTAATGGATGTCAGTTATCAATAATCTCCTGCTTCATTCACCTTAACCAGTATTGAGTTGTGAGTTCAATACCTGGTTAAGGCGGTGGAGAACTTGGAGAGAGGAATTAACAGGAGATAACTGATATCCATTAGACATGGCATGTGGAACTAGAACAAAAGGCCGGAGCATACAACGGCCGAAATGTTGTAATAAATATGGCGACAAAGATGAGGACAATAGTCCGAATAATGTAAATTTGAAGCAAGTTTAAAAGAGGAACGCTGGTTGACACTGAGTAGAAATACAAGTTAAAATGCTTAAAGCGAGGTAATCATTATATAACGTAAAATATGGCATGTGAAAGTGAAATTTGTATAATGTATGTATCCAGAATTAAAATATTTTAAGAGAAATTTCTTCCTATTACTACAGCCTAGCATGGGTTCATTTTGTTTATTAAGCAGATTTAAATTCATAATATCTTTGAGGATGAATCAATCAAAATATATATATATATATATATATATATATATATATATATATAATCATTTAAAATGTTTTGCTACACAGTAATAACCATGTTTCAAAAATGGAAGCTAAAAACTTCAAATTTAATTATATAATTAAATTAAAAGCATTAGTTCAGTTTCATCTTCAGTAAATTTAAAAATAAGTTATTCCAAAATTTGCTTGAAGATGAAACTGAACTAATGATTTTAATTTAATTATTAAATTTGAAGTTTTTAGCTTCTATTTTTGAAACATGGTTATTACTGTGTAGCAAAAAAAAACATTTTAAATCAGTTAATTTATAATATTTATGCTCTGTAAATTTACATTGAGCACTGTTTTGTAAAAATAAAATATATTACTAAGAACACTGGATTATATATCTGACTGTTCTTTCTTTTTATATATAATGTATCTATCTTCTCTCAGTCACTGTGTGTTCATCTAAAAATAAATGCACTCAAGTTCACCTTCATCCCTGCTATGCACCAACTACCTAGGAGTAGAATCTCTGACTGATGCCAATTCAGCCAGGTTTTGATCCCAGCTAGAGGCAACCAGATGTCTAGCCACACTGATGAGCTGTGATATAGTGAAACTGTATGTGGATGACAAATATATAATCTGAAATAAGATATACTTGTCTGCGTCTGTCTAACCATCACAAGTCTCACGAGGAAAGAAAAAGGAACAGGATGTAGCAGTACCTTCCCCTGCATTCTCCCCACTACTTCCTTTCCAAGAGTTTGTGTCTACGATGTAGTAGTACCGTCTGCACCCCCTTTTTTTTTTTCCTTCTCAGGAGTTTGTGAATTGACAAAACAGCAAATAATTGGAAGCCCAAGATATCCTGGTTTTAAAAATACAAAAAAAAAATTCTTCCTCAAGAATCTGGCAAACATGGACCTTCATGCTTGCAAAAGATGGAGTGTCAAAAAAGACTCCGTCTCCACCATGACACTTTTTTTTTTTTTTTCTTTTTTCAACTTCACTTTTCAGCCATGTTTGTTTTTATTAGAATTGTAATAAAACCTAAACATCTGAGAGTAAATTTATACATTTTCATTGTTCTTGAGGAGTGACAGCAAAAATAAGACTATTTAGTCATTAGATTGTTTGTTTACACTATTTATTAGAGTATTGGAATGATTGGCAAAACGTTGCCGATTCAAACTTTATAAAATGGTAAAGAAGGATTTCATTATAATTGGTTCAAATATTTTAATAACTTAGTAAATGATTCTAAATGTATGAATGAAAAAGATTGTTTACATATTTATAATAAATAAATATGTAAACAATCTTTTTCATTCATACATTTAGAATCATTTTTATGAATTGGTAAATTATAAATATTGCATTAGTTTTAATACACTTGTATCAGTTTTTGGAATGTAGAAAATATAAAATTATTCTTGTAAATAAACAATCTAATGAAGTGTTTAACATTTTTGTAAATCCTCAAGAACAAAAAATGTATAAATTCCCTTTCATATGTTTAAGTTTTATAATAATCACTTTTTTAAAACAAACCTTGCCAAGAAGTGAAGGTAGTTAAAATAATAGCAGTGTCAAAGAAAGAGCATTGTTTTTGTGTGTTTTTGTGTTTTGTTTTTTTTTTTTTTTTTTTTTTTTTTGCGTTGGATTTGGTTGTGCGAGTATGAATGTCCAAGTTTGCCAAGAATTTCTTGCTCTGTAGCAAACACATGTTAGGGGGGTCTATTTCACTCGCTAAACCGTCGTTAATTCTCACTACTGAGGAACAAAAGTAGATAATACAATCCATGTGTATTGTGCTATTTATCGCAACAAGAAAACGTTTCACCTGGTGAAGAGTGCTGACTTGACTTTCACTAAGAAACAGTGGGACTTTGGTATATTTGCCTGAAGACATCTGTGGAGGCTCAATAACCATAGCCACCCAAACACCAGTTTGAACCACACATGATGGTGGGACACTGCTACACATTGGTCAATGGCGTGTTTAGGCAAACAAGCAGACCTAACCATTGCTACCTGTATACACCTCACACGATTTCGTAACCCCAACCATTCTGTACAGTGCCTTGTTGAAAACTTGTATCCATCAACTTATGCTTGTTCTAAGCCCTACCATCACCCCAAAACAGGAAATGTGATTTCTTGGTGCACATAATGTTGCCAATCCTTCAGAGCTCATTTAGTAATGCCATGATCTACGATTATGTCCGATCTTGTGGTATTAGGATGGGTAGGGTTAGGGTTTCAGCTAGATGCAGTGTTTGTAACAATTTACATTGTTTGAACTGTTGTCCTCATCTTTGTCACATTTACAACATTTAGGACGGGGTCCTGGGTATAACAAACTACATCTGGCAGCATGGCCTCTGATATGGAAATTGGTTGAGGAACATGGAAATGCCTCTCAATTGCTGTGGTTCCCTGGTTCACCCATATCCAAGGCTGTAGCATCTGTTACGGTCTCGGCTATAAGCAAATAGCGAATACAAACAAAAACAAAACCCTATGAAAGTATAAAAAATACATATTTATAGTGACATTACCACAACTACCTCTTGCTAGTGAAACTAGCAGTGTAACCCATCTTCGACCGGCTCTTTCATTACTGGGGATTTTTGCCATTCAGTTGGAGTAGTTTAAGCTATAAAGTCAGCCAACCCAAAAATCAATATTAGAAACATTTGGGTGCAACTGAGGCACCCCCCCCCCCAAATGGGGGGGGGGGCTTAATAATTTGAAGGACAGTTTAAAAATTCCCCTCACTGTGTTTCTACTATATATATATATATATATATATATATATATATATGAGAGAAATGTTAAAGAAAAATTTCAACTCTCCAGCAGGATTCTGTTGGCATTATAAAAATCCATTGCTTTTATTAGAAAAACTGCATATATATATATATATATATATATAATATATATATATATATATATATATATATATGTGTGTGTGTGTATGTTGTGTGTTAATGTTCAGTTGAATCAGACTAGGAAAAGTATTAAAAAGTGCTCAATGCACCTGTGGTGTTGGTGGGGGGAATGAAAATAAAGTATAATAATTTTATTTTTTTTCATTTTTTTTATTTTTTTGCTATTTGGGATATTTCTATATGGTGTGGTTGAACTATATCTTCAGGTACGGCAGGGGTAATGATTGATTTCATTACCATACAGATTGTCTTGAATTACCATTCCAAGCATCATCTGTTTCTGACCTTGACCTGCTTCATTCGTTACTGTCTTTGTGGGCTTTATTTCTCGTAGCCACTTGGCAGCGATTTTATTAGTTATGATGCCGTTGAATACATAGATTCTGTATTTGTGCCAGAAGCTACTCGATACCTGATTGAATTCCAAATAGGCCTCGACAGTGATCATCAAATCCTGTTCCTTTGTCAGCCAAGTCCTCGTTTCATTTGTCAGAACTTTAGCAACACACTTGCTCAATCTACCATCTTATTTACTGTATTCACTTGGCAAATTTTGTCTTTTTATTAATCTATGGAGTTGATTAAATCTCCTTTTGAAGGAAATTAGTTGGTAGTAAGTCGGAAATAAGAATGTCGGTCTTCCAAGAGATTTGAATTTGCAACTTCAGTCTTCAAAGGATTCTCTTCAAAATGGTCCTTATTTTTTTATTTTTTTTTTTTTTTATATCGGTTGTCTTATTTTATTTTCATTTAACAATTCTCATACCTTCAAAAACAAAGGCCTTATCTTGTTCAAAATGAATTCTACTTAATTGTATTAATTTTGGCAGGAGATTTTATTTGTGGTGTGTTTTATTTTTTTTTATTTTTATTTTTTTCCCCAGCAAAATTAAGTTTTCTGTAATTTTCGTAAATTTGTAAATAGAATTACTTCTAAGAAGTCAATTATGTCACTGTTGAATCTTTCACAAGATAAGTTAGCAAATGAAGCATCTAATGACACATTAAGTCTATGCTGATGCCTGCAATTTTGCCATTTATCTACAGATGCAAATGAAATTTGTATTATCTAAATTACACTTGTTCAGAATTGTTTTAATTATTTCCCTGTTGCATAACCAGTTTGAAGTGTTTTTTGTCTTTTTTTTTTACCAGAGATGTGAGATTTTTTTTGTATTTAATTACTTTATTTACTTATATTAATTTCTCAGAATAAACCTGTAGAAAAAGACAATATGTATGAAGGCATAAAGACAATAGGAAAACTAGTTTCATCCAATGTGGACTTTTTCAAGGCAAAAAACAAAATGAATTGATGGAAACAAAGTATCTATGAGCAACAAACAAAATGTTATTTCTAAATTCTAGTTGCAAACAACTTTGTTGTTTAGATATTTTGTTTCAATAAATTTTTTTTTTTTTTTTGCCTTGAAAAAGTCCACATTGAAATGCATCGGCTAAAACTGCAGTTTTCTTATTGTCTTCATTCCTTTTTGTGTATATATATATATATATATATATATATCTATGAAAATTTCTCTGACATTCAGGACAGTAAATGCTATTTAATACTGTTTATTATAAAAAACAGAGCATTTACTTGTATCTATAAAAAGAATGCTAAAGATAAAAATGTCTTAAAGTAATTGTCTTAATTTGTCGATTTCATAATTTGTCA
>CAXIWW010000307.1:57500-67500 GCA_964036315.1 Acanthosepion esculentum
ATATAGTGTGTGTGTGTGTGTAGTGTATATATAGTGTGTGTGTGTAGTGTATATATATAGTGTGTGTAGTGTATATATATAGTGTGTGTAGTGTATATATATAGTGTGTGTAGTGTATATAGTGTGTGTGTAGTGTATATATATAGTGTGTGTAGTGTATATAGTGTGTGTGTAGTGTATATATATAGTGTGTGTAGTGTATATAGTGTGTGTGTAGTGTATATATATAGTGTGTGTAGTGTATATAGTGTGTGTGTAGTGTATATATATAGTGTGTGTAGTGTATATATATAGTGTGTGTAGTGTATATAGTGTGTGTGTAGTGTATATAGTGTGTGTGTAGTGTATATATATAGTGTGTGTAGTGTATATAGTGTGTGTGTGTAGTGTATATATATAGTGTGTGTAGTGTATATAGTGTGTGTGTGTAGTGTATATATATAGTGTGTGTAGTGTATATAGTGTGTGTGTAGTGTATATAGTGTGTGTGTAGTGTATATAGTGTGTGTGTAGTGTATATATATAGTGTGTGTAGTGTATATATATAGTGTGTGTAGTGTATATAGTGTGTGTGTAGTGTATATATATAGTGTGTGTAGTGTATATAGTGTGTGTGTAGTGTATATATATAGTGTGTGTAGTGTATATAGTGTGTGTGTAGTGTATATATATAGTGTGTGTAGTGTATATATATAGTGTGTGTAGTGTATATAGTGTGTGTGTAGTGTATATATATAGTGTGTGTGTAGTGTATATATATAGTGTGTGTAGTGTATATAGTGTGTGTGTAGTGTATATATATATAGTGTGTGTAGTGTATATAGTGTGTGTGTAGTGTATATATATAGTGTGTGTAGTGTATATAGTGTGTGTGTAGTGTATATATATAGTGTGTGTAGTATATATAGTGTGTGTGTAGTGTATATAGTGTGTGTGTAGTGTATATATATAGTGTGTGTGTAGTGTATATATATAGTGTGTGTAGTGTATATAGTGTGTGTGTAGTGTATATATATAGTGTGTGTAGTGTATATAGTGTGTGTGTAGTGTATATATATAGTGTGTGTAGTGTATATAGTGTGTGTAGTGTATATATATAGTGTGTGTAGTGTATATAGTGTGTGTGTAGTGTATATATATAGTGTGTGTAGTGTATATAGTGTGTGTGTAGTGTATATATATAGTGTGTGTAGTGTATATAGTGTGTGTGTAGTGTATATATATAGTGTGTGTAGTGTATATAGTGTGTGTGTAGTGTATATAGTGTGTGTGTAGTGTATATAGTGTGTGTGTAGTGTATATATATAGTGTGTGTAGTGTATATAGTGTGTGTGTAGTGTATATATATAGTGTGTGTAGTGTATATATATAGTGTGTGTGTAGTGTATATATATAGTGTGTGTAGTGTATATAGTGTGTGTGTAGTGTATATATATAGTGTGTGTAGTGTATATAGTGTGTGTGTAGTGTATATATATAGTGTGTGTAGTGTATATAGTGTGTGTGTAGTGTATATAGTGTGTGTGTAGTGTATATATATAGTGTGTGTAGTGTATATAGTGTGTGTGTAGTGTATATATATAGTGTGTGTAGTGTATATATATAGTGTGTGTAGTGTATATAGTGTGTGTAGTGTATATATATAGTGTGTGTGTAGTGTATATATATAGTGTGTGTGTAACCCTTAAGTTCCAAGATGGCACGCTTTACTATTTACATCTTAGGCATGAAATCATTTCTCCCTACTTTTTGAGCATCCTGGGTACGACGATAAACTACGTCCAACAGCAAGGCCTCTGATAATACGTTTTTGAAAAAATAATGTTGCCAGCTGTACGGTTTTGAGGAAAAAAAATGTTGCCAACATTTTTTTTTTCCCTCAAAAACGGACAGCTGGCAGAAAGATTTTTGACAAAACAAAATTATTACCAGGAAGAAAAAAAAAATGTCAGCATTAAATGACCCATTGAGGTTGATATGCTGTAAACCAAACCAAAGCAAACATTCCTTTTTTGGAAAGCATAATGCAGAGGGAATGGAATCTGTTTGGATTTATGTTCAAAATTGCTTTGTCGATTCTGTTCTCCAACGCTGTTAAATCTGACTTCGCATGCCACATACATATATATATATATATATATATACACATACATATATATATATATATATATATATATATATACACCTGTTACCTGCAGACTAAACTCTTGCTTTATAAAGAATTATTGTTCTCTTTAAATAATTTTAGATCTCTGTCGATGCAGCAAGACTGATTGCATCAGTGAAAGTTACAGGTATCACAAACTCTTTCTAATTGGCATGTAATTCCTTTTAATGACGTATGGCTGTAAATCCGTCTGCAAAGCTGATGTTTGTTTACTATCCATCTCATGGCTAACGAGACGTTTGGGCCCTGGCAGTTGAAAGTTGGTCGATAAAGCTGCGGTGGGGAACCTGAGATAGGTGAGACACATCTCGGAGGTCACCAGCACTTTGTCTGCGGGGAAAGAGGCTTCAGTGTTGCAAGCCTATTGCCGTTCACATGGCAAATGTTCAAATGAGCTCCATTTTTTTTTTTAGCTCCACCAGTTCAGACCTTTCTTTCTTTTTATGTGCCATGTCCTTTCAGGACGTGGGCGATCATGGCTCTCCACCACCTCCCTCTATCCCTTGCATCTCTCAACAAGTTCCTTCCCTCTGCTTCCTCCCCCAGACCACATTCTGTTATCCACTTGCTTAAGCCCGCCAGGTATGTCACGCATTGTTTTCCCTTGTCTCTCTTTCCCTCTATTCAACCTGTGAGTATCAGATTCTTCAGCTGCCTCTTCCTGATATTAAGTATAAGCCTCCGCCTTATTTGGATCCTCTCTAAGACCTTCAGTATCTGTCTATATTTCTCGAGGACACCTGGCACAGTGGATAAAGGCGTTAGTTAGATCCAGTGACAGGACCCAAAAAGTGTGAGTTCAATACCTGGTTAAGGTGGTGGAGGACTTTGAGAGGGGAATTAACAGGAGATAACTGACATCCATTAGACATGGCATGCGTAACTAGAACAGTCTACCCCAGTGAGCGAAATAAAGGGTTCAGTTTGACATTCCAACCATCTGAAGAAGGCCTGAGCGTACAATAGCCGAAACGTGATAAACATGGCGACAAAGATGAGGACAATAGTCCGAATAGTGTCTCTAAGATCTCATCGTTGTTCACATGCTTCATATATGATATGCTCAGCATCCTTCTGTAAAACCACATCTCTCGCCTTGAGTCTCTTCTTTGAGGAAATTGTCCAACATTTGCTGCCGTAAAGTTACTGCTAGGACTTACCTTGGTACGTTCAGTCAAATCACCCTCATTTCCTCCATATTCTAGATGTAAGAAACAAAGTCCCACTCATTTTTACCCCCCTCTGAATAACTGCTACTTCAAGGAATAGGCTCCTATGTGGATGCTTCCCTGAACACTACAATTTTAACCATTACCAAGTCAAAGATCAGTCCTGATATTTTTCACGTTCTCCGACCTATATGCTAAACCCACAGATTCTGGATAGCCATGTAATAGGGGTATTTCTGGAGGCACTGTCAAGTAATTGATAGTGGCTCACATTGAAGAATTGGAGAGCCAATTTAGCGTTCCACTCTAGTACATTACATTTATTTATGTGCAAGTACCCTCAAAATCCATCACTCCTTTCGCCATTATGGGTACATCCGGCAGCAAGGCCTTTGATTGGAAGGTTTTGAAGATTTTTTTTTTTTTTTTTTTTTTTTTTTGCTGTTGTTCCCAGGTCCACTCTGGCCTAGGGTGGTATAGCATCTGTTAGGGTCCAGCTATGGGCTAAATAGTGAACCCCCCAAACTGGGGACAAGCATGAAAATATAAAAATAAATTGGATAAAATTACCAGCAATACATAGATAAATAAAAAAAAATAAAATGATTACCAGCTATACATTATTGGAAAAAAAATAAAAAAATAAAAAAATAAAAAAAAATTACCAAATCTCACCAGAAAATAAAATTTTGTCATTAAATAACACTTAAGGTGATATGCCGTTAACGAAACCAGCTATGGGTAAATAGCAGGGCAGGAGAGACTGGGTTCTGTAACCTTGGTGGCAACAGGTCGAGGAGAACGGCAACTCTGAATTGAAAACCTGCATGGTTGGTGATTAAACAGATTCCTCCACCAGACCCAAGTCCGGTGAGGAAGGTAAGTGGTTCCCCAGTAACACAAAAAAACAGAAGTTGTTAAAGGGTGGGGTGAAATTCTCAGTCAACAGCCATCAACCCCAACTATAGATTAAATGGCCTTGCTAACCTACATTCCTGAAGACATGGTCAATCAGTGAATGGAGTCCTCAAACGGAAGTAAGGTGGCCCTGGATTTGAACTGATGTTGTGAAAGTATCATTAGTAACTTGTATTTGATATCCACGGTACAATTTTCAAAGCAACTGTCCTGGGTAAGCTGACGATGAACTACGTCCGCGCCTTGGGTAAGCTGACGATGAACTACGTCCGTGCCTTGGGTAAGCTGACGATGAACTACATCCGCGCCTTGGGTAAGCTGACGATGAACTACATCCGCGCCCTGGTTAAGCTGACGATGAACTACGTCCAACAGAATGGCCCCTGATCAGAATGTTTTCAGGGGCGTGGACCCACCTCTTAATTTCTGGTGTTTCTAGGTCCACCTTCACCTCGCTCCATAACATAAATCATATTTTTATTACTTCCAAAAAACTTAGATTTTGGCATTTAAATGACACCTAGAGGTGTTGATATGCCATTAAAGAGAAATCATCAGTCAATATGGGGTTTGAGTTGCTGATGGGGTACAGGATAATTCTACGGTTGGCATAAATTGTTGATCATATGGGATATGATAATACACTACATCCAGCAGTAACGCCTCTGATTAGAAGATTGGTGGTTTTGAGGGCCATGGAACCACCTTTTAATTGGTGGTGTTCCAAGGTTCACCCTGACCTGGGGTGGGTGGCATCTGTTAGGCTCCTAGCTATGAGTAAATAGTGATACCAAGAATAATAAAAAAAAAAAAAAAAACCAGTATATTTTTGAAATAAAATGACCAACAGTATATTTTTTAGAGTAAAATGTCAATCAGTGCAACACTAAAAAAAAAAAAAAAAAAAAAAATTATATACAAAAATACATTTTTATAATAAAATTACCAACAAATAGATTTGATGATCTACTATATATATATATATATATATATATATACATATATATATATATATATATATATATATATATATAATCTCTATCGTATAAAAACATAACTTTAGCCTGAAAGCATAAAAATTCCGTACAAGATATCTCGGCGAAAGCATAAAATAACTTTTAGAGGTTGATAAGTCACTAAACAAGATCGGCCAACCAATTAAATTTGACTAAAACTGTTAAATTCTTTTGGCTTTTATATCCACTGATAAAAAAAATTTACTTTTGACTTTTTTTTTTTTTTTTTTTTTTAAATAAAGCAAAGATCATTGGATCATGATTGCCTTGACCAGCCATTCTCCACCTTTCCTCCATCATTGACCCCCTCGGCTTTATGTATTTCTCCATTTACCCCCTACTCCCATACAAAAAATTCATAGCCATCATAAAGATGAATTATTTATTAAATTATCAGGTACTTCAAATATTTACATATAATTTTTTACCCCCTAGGGGTAAATTTACCCCTGGTTGAGAACCGCTGGCCTAGACTAACATATTGGCATGTAAAAGAGAAAAGTCTTTTTTTATAAAACAAGTTCAATCCCAGCACCAGTTGAAGTCTTGCCGCTAGGCCATACATTTCGTAAACTGTATATTACATATATATCAGTATATTTTGATCATTTACTATAATACCACAATATTAGTTTTAGGTTTAACCACGATTTAATTCGGTCAGTTATGTGCCATGTGTGATACAAGCTTAGGTGATCATGTATCTTACTATACATAACTAATGCGGGAGATTTTTTTTTTCCCTACAGTAGGTTGCCATTTCTTCCTGCGGTAGACCAGTTGCCATCCAAGGCTATAGAACCCTGCCAGTCCTACTATTTACCCATATCTGGGTGGGGAGAAGAGGATGATTCATACCTTTCTCAAGGGTATTAGCACGTAAGTGAATGTAATGGATTCGACTGGAATTCGAACTCTGCTTTCCGATGCCTCTCCGTGTCTCCTTTCAATTAAATAACGTTTCAGAAATATATATTTAAGGCTATAGAACCTGGTCTGTTCTTCTATTTACCCATAGCTGGGGGGGAGAAGACTAGGTTTCATACTGTGGCAGACGTGATGAGGCAGAACCTGGGACGAGCACAAGTGGTTGCGACTTGCCTTTTCCCCGCCAAAAAAGAGCCCGTATTTGCTTAGCATGTAAGGCTACTGCAGTTGAAATGAAGGAGAAAAAAAGCACTTACCGCTCTGCCGTAATCCGTCCTCGGCCAGATAACGTAAAAGAATGAGGGGGGACTTGCATTGCCTTTTTATGCAATACATTATGGGACAGAGACTCAATGAATTATGGGATCGCATGAAGACGCGAGGGATTATGGGTATATGGACAGATATAAAAGCAACTAGTTTTTCCCAGTGGGCATGCTTGGAGTGACGTTCACGGCTGGCGACTGGAAAAGTCTGTTAGTGCGATTTTGAGACAGAACTCGAGAAGGAACGACTTGAGGTGGGAATACCAGTTGGGAGAGCGCTCGAATTTACTCGCCGGTGGCTGTTTTCTTTTCTCACCACACATACCTTTCCCAAGGCTATTAGAACGTAAGCGAATCTAATGGATCCGAGTGGAATTCGAACTCGGCTCTCCAATTGTTTGCTCCTCTGACCATTAAAATAATTTTTTTGTTTTTTTAAATTTTAAGAGCCTGCCAGTACAAGCTGCCTCACACTTGCCATTAGCAATGGTTATTTAAATACTGAAGGCTTGCTCGGTTTAGCTTGTTTAGAGATAACTAATATTAAAATATGTCTGCACTTTGTTAATTGAAACTCTTGTAATTACTCTAACATTAATTAAAGACGACTATGATTAATTTTATACAATGCCTATTCCATAATAATTTTTGCGTCACTTGCTCTTGAATATCTGAAGAATCACTTGGTTGCGTTAAAGTCTGTCAATTTAATATTTTTAAAGCATGTTTGCTTAAAGTGTACTGTTTAAAGTTAGGCTAAAATTGAAATATTCCAAATTGCACCTGCCGTCTTTTCTTTCTCTTGTAGATGAAGATTTAAGACTTCAAGCAAATTTCAAAATAACAAATGGTGCGCGACATATATATATATATATATATATATATATATATAAAATTATGGAATCTTAAAGTAATCTGTTTTTATTTAAATTATTAGCTCTGATTTACATTGAGCTCTCTGGATTTTATCCTCCTTGGGTCTACCCATACGGATTACCTAGTTTTTCGTAAACTAAATATATATATATATATATATATATAATATAATATAATATTACTTTTTTAAATTTTTTTATTTAGTGTTTCGCCACTAGCACACAAGACGTCAATTGACATTACATTTGAATAGATGGAGATTATAGCTATCAGGGAAACAAGAAAAGGGGAGGGAGTTCCACAGGCAAGAGATGCGTGACATGCAGCTATTAGTGGAGAAGAGACGGCTACATTTAACAGTTTCGACGGTGAAAGGGTGAGAACGAGATGCCAGCCTATTTGAACGCTTAAATTCATGAAGTCTGGGAACCAGCGAAAGCAGCTCATCGGAGCAGTTATCATGAAAGTATTTGTAAAAAGACAGAGGGAAGCGACTGCACGTAAGTGACTGTGGACGAGATGCCAGATCAGGGCCAATATATATATATATATATATATATATATATATATATATATTTATTTTTTAATTTTTGTTTCTAATTTGGCTCATAAACAGTAAATGTAACAATGACACTGCTTTATTTATGAAAACCCTAAAAATGTCTCCAAATGCTGAACAATCTCTCTTTCATGTAGCTGAATGTTTTTTACTATATGGGGAGATATCTGCATGCAGTACCATTGGAATGTGCTTGAGTGCCATATCATGGGTTGACCCAAGCCTTGTGCATGGAATTTGGTACTGAAAATTGTTTTATGTCGGAATAAAGTGTCACTGCCGACAGTGGACTTTGCACACAGATCACCAGAGAGCAAACACAGACGATCCCATTATGAATAAGTAGATCACATGATAGTAAATGAAATGTATATAAGGGAATTAGCATCTAACTGATCACTCTTTCTACCTTACCCAGGATGATATAGTGATAGAGGATAAGACGATAAACTACATCCAACAGCAAGGCCTCTGATCAGGAGGTTTTGAGGAGTGTGGAACCACCTCTTAATTGCTGGAGTTCCCAGGTCCACCCTGACCCGGGGTGGTAGCACCTGTTAGGGTCCCAGCTATGGGCAAATAGTTAACCCCCAAACCTAGATCTCGTCCTGGGTATGACAAAGTACGTCCAACAGTTTCCAGTTTCCTTTAGTCTTCCCTCATTCTCTTTCACTACCAATAGGCAGCTTAGTGACATTATCGCCTTGCTTGGGATCAATTGATTTAGAATAAAAAAAAAATATATGGGGGGGGGGTGCATGCACCTGTATATGTATATATAACTCCATCTTCTGTTCTATGAAATCCCCTCAACAGATGAAAGTATTTTTGATTTACTTTCACATGTCATATAACGGAGTTCAGTTTTGTATCTGAAATGTAAACAAATACTGAGAGGGCACAGTTGACTCTCATGAGATTTCTCCGTTATTCAGGCTGGTAGACAAAATAATTTAGTGTTTAAAATAAATGGAATGTCTACTCGTATGTGGATACACACACACACACATATATATATATATATATATATATATATATATATATATATATATATATATATATATAATGCAGGTTAGTTCTTTCATTCTGACCAGAAGATGCCGACCTAGCAAACAGATATTAACTGTTTTAATAAAAAAAAAAAAAAAAACACAGACTTCTATTTCATTCTGACTTAAAGATGCCTACTTAAGGTGAAACAAGTTTGCTTTCTCCAAGATCATATATATATATATATATATATATATATATATAATCTTGTAATTTTGACTGCTTGCTTAGAGAAATTTAAGTTTAAACTCAGCTCACCTGAAAATCGATATTAGTAACAACAATTAGGTGCAACTGAGGCACATCCCCAAATGGGGAGGGGGGTTAACAATTTGAATGGGGGGTGGCCCTGGAAAGGGGAACTGAATAATATTATTATTATTTATTATTATTATTAAAAGTATTTCTTTTTTTTTTTTTTTTTTATTATTGAAGTTTTTAAGATATATATCCAAGGACAGAGTAAATATTAAAACGTTGCTGAGAGTTATAATGGACAGGAAATAGTGGAGAGCCATAGTTGGCAACAACTTGAACTCAGAACTGGCACTGAAGAATTATCTATGAAACAAAAAAAAATTTATCGAAATTGGATGAAAACTGGAAATGCATAAACATCTGCTGAAACACACACACACACACACACACACACTTCACATACATATATATATATATATATATATATATATATATATATATAAGATATTACACATTGAGTGCTGGTGTTAATAAAATGTTTAATACAATATCACAGCTATAAAATATATTAATACCCCCCCCCCCCGGACTGGTAGTTCAACTTTCAGTTTCATGCACAAGAAAACAAAACGACAATCCTCATATAAAATATGAACTGCTTCATTCTTACAATCATCAGATATATTTAACAAAATTTAAATTACGTAATGGTCAGTCTTAACTCACCACCTGAGAATTGCATTTTGCATGGAACTCCGTCGTGATATTGGTCAGGGGAAATTTTTTTGTTGTTTTTCCTCTCTTTAAAAGTTCTAAGTTTTCACACGAAATCACTTGAATTTGTTTTAATGTTC